>CAWUFW010020713.1:0-142823 GCA_963921515.1 Calotriton arnoldi | reverse complement strand
TATGAGTAGGGGTAGTGGTAGGCATCCAGCCCCCCATGAGTAGGGGTGGTGGTAGTGGTAGGCATCCAGCCCCCCTGAGTAGGGGTGGTGGTAGTGGTAGGTATCCAGCCCCCTATGAGTGGGGATGGTAGTAGTGACAGGCATCTAGCACCCCCTGAGTAGGGGTGGTGTTGGTGGTAGGCATCCAGCCCCCCATGAGTAGGGGTGGTGGTAGTGGTAGGCATCCATCCCCCTATGAGTGGGGATGGTAGTAGTGGTAGGCATCCAGCCCCCCATGAGTAGGGGTGGTGGTAGTGGTGAGCATCCAGCCCCCATGAGTAGGGGTGGTGGTAGTGGTAGGCATCCAGCCCCCATGAGTAGGGGTGGTGGTAGTGGTAGGCATCCAGCCCCCTGAGTAGGGGTGGTGGTAGTGGTAGGCATCCAGCCCCCTATGAGTGGGGATGGTAGTAGTGACAGGCATCTAGCACCCCCTGAGTAGGGGTGGTGGTAGTGGTAGGCATCCAGCCCCCCCTGAGTAGGGGTGGTGGTAGTGGTAGGCATCCAGCCCCCCTGAGTAGGGGTGGTGGTAGTGGTAGGCATCCAGCCCCCCATGAGTAGGGGTAGTGGTAGGCATCCAGCCCCCCCTGAGTAGGGGTGGTGGTAGTGGTAGGCATCCAGCCCCCTATGAGTGGGGATGGTAGTAGTGACAGGCATCTAGCACCCCCTGAGTAGGGGTGGTGGTAGTGGTAGGCATCCAGCCCCCTATGAGTGGGGATGGTAGTAGTGACAGGCATCTAGCACCCCCTGAGTAGGGGTGGTGTTGGTGGTAGGCATCCAGCCCCCCATGAGTAGGGGTGGTGTTGGTGGTAGGCATCCATCCCCCTATGAGTGGGGATGGTGGTAGTGTTAGGCATCCAGCCCCCCATGAGTAGGGGTGGTGTTGGTGGTAGGCATCCATCCCCCTATGAGTGGGGATGTTGGTAGTGGTAGGCATCCAGCCCCCTATGAGTGGGGATGGTAGTAGTGACAGGCATCTAGCACCCCCTGAGTAGGGGTGGTGGTAGTGGTAGGCATCCAGCCCCCCATGAGTAGGGGTGGTGGTAGTGGTAGGCATCCAGCCCCCCCTGAGTAGGGGTGGTGGTAGTGGTAGGCATCCAGCTCACCCTGAGTAGGGGTGGTGGTAGTGGTAGGCATCCAGCCCCCCCTGAGTAGGGGTGGTGGTAGTGGTAGGCATCTAGCCCCCTATGAGTGGGGATGGTAGTAGTGACAGGCATCTAGCACCCCCTGAGTAGGGGTGGTGTTGGTGGTAGGCATCCAGCCCCCCATGAGTAGGGGTGGTGGTAGTGGTAGGCATCCAGCTCCTCCTGAGTAGGGGTGGTGGTAGTGGTAGGCATCCATCCCCCTATGAGTGGGGATGGTAGTAGTGGTGGGCATCCAGCCCCCCATGAGTAGGGGTGGTGGTAGTGGTAGGCATCCAGGCCCCTATGGGTGTATATGGCATTGGTGATAGCCATCCCACCCCTATGGTTCTGCTGTTGCTAGTGTAAGTCATTTCTGCATCCCTATGTGTGTGTGTGTTATATGTCGGGTACGTGTCGTTTGTTTGTGTAGTGGGTGTTTAACTTACCTTCTGCGCCGTACGCGTCCGTACCTGTTCCGGTAATAGATGTAGAGTATTGGTAGGACCTGCGCGATGGGATTCATGGTTGGTTCGTCTCGTTCGGCTTTCTCGTTGCTTCGACTCGTACTCGTGGCTGACGTGTTCGTCTCGTAGCCGGGGATCGTCTTGTGGCGCGAATCGGAGCTTATGTGCGCCTCTCCCGGATGCTCTGACGTGCCGTACGTAGCGACTGGTTCGGTGCGTACGAAAGGTGCATCGTACTAGTCCGGCCGGAAGATGCTGTATTTTGGCTTCCGTGCGACTCGTTCGGCGTTTACGGATCCGGCTCGGGCGGGGAACAGGAGCTGGATTGGGTGAGTACGGCTGGGTCGGGATCTGGGTAGTTATGCGCATCGTACTTGCTCGTTCGGACGTATGTTCGAATCGGTCGGGAAACACGCGTTCGGCTTGGTTTTTTTCAGGACGAATAGTGTTAGGTGCGCTTCCGGCCGAGATCGGAATCGGCCCCTTAGTGTGCAGCACCTTCTGTGACTTAATACTAATTGGAGTGGGAATAGTAAATTATATATTTTTAATGTGCAGCACCTTCCCTGAGTATATATTAACTGGAGTGGGAATAGTAAATTATATATGTTTATTGTCCAGCACTTTCCCTGACTTAATACTAACTGGAGTGGGAATAGTAAATTATATATCTTTAGTGTCAAGCACCTTTTTTGACTTAATACTAACTGGAGTGGAAATAGTAAATTATATAGGTTTAGGGGCCGATTCCGATCTGGGTCGGAAAGCACTCCGACCGATCCGGATCCGGATTGTTTTCCGACCGAGCCGGACTCCTGCAGTCCGACCGAGCGAGTATGATGCGGCCGCATGCTGCCGGACTCGGTTCGGTCGGACTCCCATTGAAGTCAATGGGAGCCGGTCGTACGACGCGTACATGGGCTCCCATTGACTGAATGGGTACGTTGCGCAAAAGGGTGCCCCCTGTAGTGGGTACGCATTGGTGCCATCCGCACCGTACATGCATGTATAGGGGGGACCCTTGGGTACCCCCTGTGTCCGACTCGTAAGGCTGCGGGTGAAGGGGGGTCCGGCACGGACCCCCGAAGTCCGCTTCCCAGAGCTTTTTTGTCCCAGAGACTCCGACTCGATCCTGCTGTCCGAATCGTGCATCGTATTGGCTCGGTCGGGAATCGACTCCATTGCGCGGTACGGTTTGACTGCGACCGAGTCGTACGGAGCGGTTCGGACCCGGAAACGAGTTGGTCGCGATTTCGCGTTCATTCGCATCGTACTTGGGTGTCCGGACCTCTGTCCCTGGCATCACAAAATGGATGCTGCAGCCACAGACACGGGTCTGGCCTCCTGCTGCTGACCGAAACTCCAGCAGGGGAGGCCTGGACAATAGGTTTCCTGTTGCAGGGAGGTGTAACCACTTCCCAGACAGGCTGATGTGTATTGGGGCTGGGTGGGTGCACTCTCAAAGTGCTTTGAAGTCCTGCACTGGGGGCACATTTGGTGTCCCTGTGCATACCCCAGTTCAAACCGGCTCAGGGGCTTCCAGCCCCTGCTCTGGTGCGAAACTGGACAAATGGAAAGGGGTGTAACCACCCCTCTGCCCTGACCCTCCCATAGGTGGGTCCCCAGAGTATGTCCAACCCCCTATCTTAGTATAAGTATGGGACCCCAGTCCTTAGGACTTTAGATTTACCTGGACGAAACTCTGATACAGAATCCTGGACCTTCGACGCTCTACTTCAAGATTAGAGGACTGAAGAATCTCCCTTGGGGTCAAGGAGTGACTCCCCTGCTTGGCAGGCACCTAAGAAGCAATTGTCCGGTCTGCATCGCTGGAGCTCCCGCCGGACGCCGAAGTCTTTGCATCACCAGAGGGGGATTTCCAGACTTCCCCAAGGCTGCCCTGAGTCCCCAGCAAAGATGAGGCCCATAGCTGTCGTGGGTAATGTGGAACTGTGACCCCTGGACACCGAGTACTTTTGCAAGTGCATCCTCTTCTGGGTCTCCCACAAAGTTGTGCTTTGGGCTCCGAGTAGCCCGCGCCTCCAACACCGACTGCATCGAAGATCACTGGCCTCCACTCCACGAGTGTCCTGTGAGCCAGCTCCAAGTGCGTCCACTCGAGGCTCCTTCGTGTTCGCTAGTCTGTTGGCTAGTGGGCCCTTCCGAAGGCAACTCTTCTTTTCCTTGGGCTTCCCTGGTTGCTCCAGGCGTGCCCTGACTTACCCTCGCTGGGTGAGTCCCTCAGACCTTGCTGGTCTGTACCACCGTCCTTCTTCTATTTCCACGAGACTTGCCGTTGCCAAGGCTTGTTGGGTCCAATCCGGTCGCCGACACCCCTGCAATCAACAGATGTCGTGGGACAGCTCGAATCCAGCTCCTGGTCGTCGTTGACACCTCCTGAACCTCGTGGCTGAAGAGTCAAGACGACCATCAACCTACCTGAAGCACTCGACATCGGTGGGCATCTGCTCATCGCCTTCCTGGTCACTGGCTAGTGACCCAGACTCTGTCCCCTCTGCTTTCAGGTTCTTCAGATCTTCGATCCACCTTTGGATCCACCTGAACACTTTCGACTTGGCCGCCAGCAGCACTTTGCTGCAGATCGCCATTGAAAACGACGACGAAACCCGACCCCGAAAGACACCTATGCACCCGGCTTCCCTGGGTGAGGTAACTCGAGTACTCCGGTGCTCCCGTGGGTATAGACTCTAGAACAACACAGTTCTAAAGGGGTTTGCTCCAAGTCCTCCTCTAAGTGTCCCTTTTCTTTAAAACTCCAACCGCGACATTCCCCATAGAAGTCAACGGCGGCTCGCGGCTGTGATCTCACACTGCACGCGTCCCCCGTGGGTCCCCTGTGTCAATACCTTGGGTGGTTCCTTGAGGGCCAAGCACTTCTACAGGCTCTAGGCCCTGTGTCTAGCTCAGTCGTGGTTCTTATACCACTTTATTGGTATATGGTTTGAGTACGCCCCTAGGGCTCAAACGTGTATTTGTGCTATTACTGTTGATAACTGACTTGTAACTTATGTACTTCGAACTCTAGCCTCATAAAGAGACTAGAGGGGTGTATTTAAGACTAAATACATATATTTTAAATATATACCTGGTGTGGTCCTCTTTCATTTGGTCAGTCAAGAGATTATAGACTGGTAAAACAAGCTGCTTTACATTCCTTCAAGACTTAGCCTGAAGGCTGCTCTCCATAGCTACCACTAGGATAGCTTTCAATAAAGGTTGTCTTTAACCTATCTCCAATAAGGGGTTGTTTGGACTGGTGCAAGGTGCCCACTATAATTAGTGGTCAGCATATACCAGGCCAACTTCTCACAGGAGTGCGGATGGCAACCGGCAGAAAGGCGGCGGTCGGAATTTCCCACTGCAGCGGTCACCACCGCCATCCTAATCTGACCGGCGGTTTTCAGGCATGCGATCGCGGGCGGATGTCCACCGCCGGACCGGCGGGCGCCACCACCGGCCCGGGGGTGGACATCCGCCCGCCTTCCTAATCAGCCCCTAAGTTTTTACTTGAATTTGAATGTAGTTAGGTGGTATGTAGTGTGTTTAGTGTTAGGTGGTTGTGTTTTTGGTGTGTTTTAGGTGTTAGTTATATTTTCGCGAGATATCGATAGTTACTGTTTGAGGCCTAGTGTAGAGAGGTTAGAATATGTACAGAAATGTGTGTCTATGGTGTTAAAAGTGTTTGTAAATGTATTTAATTATAGTGTATGTTTGTGTGGGTGGGTATGTTTTTTACTTTTTTACAGGTTTTCCTTTTTCGAAGTCGCGTTTTGGAGAATATGGCGTTTTTTTAATTAAGAAGTGTGTATTAGTATTTTAAACTAATATTTATTTAACACTTTCTTAATTTTTCGCGTTTCCTGGAGCGTATTTTTTTTTACGTATATTTTCGGGTTTTTATGGTTTAATCGAGTTGGATTTATCGACCCAGGATTAATATTGAAACAGTTGGATTTTTGCATTTTTTGGGGGGTTAATTTTTACAATAATTTGGATTGAGAGATACCTGGATGGATTAACAATATTTGGAATATCTTTTCTTCAGCTACATAAACCGCAAGTAATTTAATTATTTAATGTGGGAGGAAATGTTGAGAAACATATTTTTAATATGTGTTATATTTTGTAAAATTTAATTAAGATGTCAATATATATTTATATTATTAAATTAAATATATATAACAAATTATTTATATTTTTACAGAATTTCGAAATATTATATGTATATATACAGTTTTTCTTTTGTAGAAAACTATTTTTAATTACTGTAGATTAATATTTTAAAGTTTGGTTTTAGCTATTAGTGATAGGTATTCTAGGCCTCTTCTGCTTGGGTATAGTGTTACCTGACTTTGTACTAATTCAAACATTTTTTTCGTTTGTTTATTGAGTTTTGGGCCTATTTGGGTCACAGATTGTTCCATTCTGAGTTGCTGATAGCTTTGTTCTTTTTGGAGAGCTTGGAGTAGTTTGTGTAGGGTAGGTGTCCCTCTGCCTGTTGTTGCTTGGAAGGCATTATGCCATCCTTCAACAGCATTGTTGGTTTTGGCTTATTTGTTTAGTGTGCTGAGGTACACATTCCACCATGGAATGTGGAATTTAGGTAGTCTTCTGTGCCCTGATCTATGGAGTCTTCCCACCCAGGTATCTTCGAAGTAATCTAAAAGTGGGCTTAGTTTTTCTTCATTTCTTTTGTAGTAGGGGCTTTCTATTAGGAGGTTATAGTGTTCTGCTACCTCAGTTACTGGTACATAGGCCAGTGCTATAAGTTTTTTTACTTGGTATGCAAAAGTACTGTCAGTTGCATATTCAACACTTAGGGCCCGATTCCGATCTCGCTTGGAAATCCCTACGACCGACTCTGTCCCGTAGAGCTTTCCGACCGACTCGTGCTCCGGGGCTCCGAGCGACAGAGTACGATGCGCTGTAGCGCTGACGGACTCGGGTCGCTCGGAGCCCCATTGAAGTCAATGGGAGCCTGTTGTACGTCGCGTACATAGGCTCCCATCGTGAAAAATGTACGTCTTGGAAAAGGGCGCCCCCTGACGAGTGTTCGCGTCGGTGCCCCCCGCAACGTACATGCATGGGTGAGGGGACCCCTGGGTCCCCCGCTGTCCGAGTCGTAGGGCCCCGGGTGAAGGGGGTCCGGCGCGGACCCCGAGTACGCTTCCCGGAGCTTTTTTGAGCCGGAGGCTCCGACTCGCACCGGCTGCTCCCAACGCGCATCGTACTTGGCCGGCCGGAAACCGTACGCATTGCACTGTACCCGTCGGACAGATTTGAGCCGCTCGGGAGGCATCGCTGACGGGTACGAGTCGGTCATAGCGCGAGGCTTGATGCGCATCGTACTTGCTCGCTCGTACAGCTGTACGAGTCGCACGGAAATCACGTGTACGACTCGGACTCGCTACTGACGGATGCCGCTAGGAGCCCTTCCGAGCGAGATCGGAATCGGGCCCTTAGGGTTGACTTTTGCAGGTGTCTCCATAGACATTGGTTAAAATGGTAATAGCAACCCTGTATTGTTGTATGTGGGTAGGATTTAAGTATAGAATTAATCATGGCTTGTTCAAAATCATTAATTACTTTCTGAGGAAAATAATTATTTGTTTCTTGTTTTATTTTGTTTAAAATTTCAAGGTAGGTAGATTGTTGTTTATTGGGAGTGGGGTATAGATAAAGGGAATAATAGGGGCCGATTCCGATTCAGGCCGGAAATCTCCCCGACCGAGCCGGACCCGGAGAGATTTCCGACCGAATCGGACCCTAGAAGTCCGACCGAACGAGTACGATGCGTTCGCATGCAATCGGACTCGATTCGGTCGGACTCCCATTGAAGTCAATGGGAGCCGGTCGTACAACGCGTACGCGGGCTCCCATTGACTCAATGGGTGCGAGGCGAACAAGGGCGCCCCCTACAGCGGGTACGCGTCGAGCGACTCGCGCCGTACACGCACAGGTAGGGGGGACCCATGGGTTCCCCCTGTGTGCGACTCGCGTGGCTACGCATACAGGGGGGTCCGACACGGACCCCCAAAGTCCGGCTCTGACTGCTCTTTGGAGCCGGACTGCGCGAGTCGGTCGGACTGCTCGAGGCGCGCATCATACTTACCCGGCCGGGGAATGTCTCCATTGCGCGGTGCGAGTCGTGTCTGTGCGAGTCGGTCGGAGCGGTTGGGTCCCGCGAACGAGTCGGTCGGAGATTTCGCGAGCGCTCGCATCGTACTCGCTCGCCCGGCCGCACGTCCGAATCGGTCGGGAAAGAGGGCTCCGAATCGGATCCGGTAAAGCCGAATACGATTCGGTGCCCTACCGGCCAAGATCGGAATCGACCCCTTAGTATTTTGATACAGACCATGGACTGTGTACAACTGATAAAATGGTTTGGGACAAATTTTGAAAGTCCCATCCATCATCCATGTGTCGCATTGTTGTAATTTGAGTGAATTGTTTGCAGAAGCAAACATAATGATTCTTTTGTCTTTGCATTTATTATCAAATAGTATAAATGGTTCATTATTGTGGGTTATACTTAGTTCAGGGGGAATCTCTACCTCTTGAAAGGTTTTAGGGGCACGTGTGGTAGTTGTAGTGGCTTTCTTTTGTCTAGCTATTGTTCTTTTTAATGAATCAATAGAGGGTAATTGGCTAGATGCATGTTGGGGTACTGTTAGTAACTGTTGTTAAGTATTTCTGTGGTAGGTCTATCTGTACTAGCACTGGCTTCTTTTATTGATTCAAGAGCGTCTCTTACTTCAATCTCAGTTACATTTGGGGGGTGGTTATGCTCTTTTACAGATACAACAGTTGTTTCTTGTGTTATAGCTCTTCCATAACATTTGTTCGAATAATATTTGCTACATTTCCAAAACACTTTTAACCCAGTTTGTTTTTCTTGTGTATATACATAACCCATGTAACATAATAACATTTTCCCTTTTTGAGACATAATAAATTGTGCGCCTTCAGTCATGGTGGTCTTTTTAGTGCTAAGGAAAATATATATAAAAATTAATAAAAATAATACAGTATAGTTTTTCAATCAATATATATACATTGCTTTGGATATACTTACAATGTTGATGTTGATGCAAAGAAAAATGCTGTTGCAATTTTTTCAAGCTTGTATTTTGGATTTGTTGAAGATGTTTCTGTTGGTAGGAAAAAATATAATTTTAATATTTTTGTTGTATTGTGTTGTAGGTGGTGGGGAAATTGGGAAAAAGTGGGTTTTTGGGTGGGTATTTTAGGGAGTTGTTTAATATAAAAAGATCATATACTTACTTTCTTTGTAACTTTATTGTTGACGCTGCTGTAGAATTTTTTGGCTGCTTTAAAAGATATCTGTAGAGGAGATCTAAATTTAAGAGAGAGATATTAGTGAATTATGTTTTATATATATTTTTGGGTGAAGACTAGAAGTAGTGTTATATTTTAAATGCAGTTTTACTTACTTAGGGGGGTCATTACGATGGCGGGCGGACAAAGTCCGCCCGCCATCGTAACGGAATGCGGGACCGTCCGCAAGGGGTGCGGCGGTCCCGCACCTGACATTAGGATGCCACCGTGGCGGTGGGACACCCTATTCCCAGCATTGTGGCGGGCGGTGCTCACAGCACCGCCCGCCACAATGCTGTGAATGCACGTCGTGCATTTGCATTCACAACGTGACAGGCACCGCGCGGTGCCTGCCACCTTGTGCATACAAATGCCATGTGCACCGCCCACCCCCTCAACACCCTGGGGGCCCGCAACGGGCCCCCAAAAGCAAACACCGTATGCCTTTCCATGGCGGTAATGAAAATCTGCGTTCTGGAAGCAATCCGGCAGAGTTTCCCCTTCTTTTTCTTGCAGGTTTGAAGTGTAAATTAAATATAAATTTTTTGTTGTTTATATAGTGTTGTTTTTATTGATAGTTTTATGTTATTGGTGTATTTTATTAGTGTGAGGTTTTAATTTGTTGTTGTTAATTTATTTTTTGTTTTGGCAGTTGGTTTCCCTATATGGCAAAAGCTAATTAAGTTGTTAGTGCTAACTTTTTTTTTAACTGATTTCGTTAGTTAAGTGTGTTTTACATTGCTTTTAATGTTAAATGCTGTATGAATTATATTTAATAATATTTTACTTATTATTTATTAGTGTGTTTTGTTCATATTTTATGCTTTTATATGTTTATACATTATAAAAAGATCGTATTATATTTATAATGTGTGTAGTGAATGTTTATAGTGTAAAAATACATTTTGGTGTAAAGATATGTTTATTTTAGTAATTTTTAAATAGTCGATATTTGTATAAAAAGGTAATTTGGGGGCGTGGCTTGGGCGCGCATGGAGTGAGACGTGCACCATCGAGTCTCCGCTCCAGCGCCTCTCGCCCGTATCGCCAGCTTGGTCTCCGGGCTCCGCTCTCACCTGGGGCTTGCTCCGATCCCGGCCGGGACCTCCCGGGCAGTGTTTGGAGGCTTGGGGGTCCTTTGGGGGCTCGGTGTTCCTGGTTCTCTGTGGCCGGCCCTGGCGACCGCCATCTTGTCTCCTGGCCGCAGTGGAGCTCCGGACGGTGCTGGGAGCGCTGCGCCAGCTGGGAGCGTTACCGGCGGCGGGGGCCGGACACCTGCTGCACCCTGGTGGCTGGACGCCGCTGCCTGGATCCCTGCGGCCTTTTCTCTTCTGCTGGACCGGGTCTGCTGCCCGCCGGCCGCCATTTTGGGCCCCGGCTGCGGACGCGCGCCCGTGGGTACCTACGGCGCCTCCCTGTGAGGGGTGCAGGCGGTCGCTTCTGGCCAGCGGATCGCTCTGCCTCTCTGGCCCCGTGACACCGCTGATCCTGGTGTGGGGCCCCTGGAGCATACGGGGCCTGGCGACGGCCTCTTCCTGCCTGGCAGACCCTGGACGGCACGCCGACCGGAGAGGGCCACCGAGCTGCGGTTGGAGTGGTGCAGGTACCGGGTCGGGGGGTCTTTTTCACCCAAATGTGGGCCCCCTGACGCCCAGCTCACTGCTGCGACCCTGCCTGCCTTGGAGGGCATCTCAGCGCTGGCCTTGCCCTGGTCCCTGGACCTGGTCCCCTAATTGGAGTGTGGTGCCTGTGAGAAGGGGCGGAGGGGCGCTCGCATCCCTGGGGGCCTCTTCATTGGCGCTTGTCCTGGGCTCCTTGGATTCTGCTTCACGGCCGCCATGACTTGGGCCGCCCTTGGACTCCGCTGGGAGTTTGGTGTACGCTGCTTGCCCCTACCCTTTGCCTTGAGTGTCCCCCCCACTGCTCCTGCTAAGATAGCCCTTTGCTTGGGGCGCTCTTGCCTCTGGAGGGGCCACTGAATTGAGCTGCCCTGCTGCCACGCTGCCGGCCGCACTTGCTGCCTAGGGGAGGCCTCCCTGGATCCTGCCTGTGGCTGATTAGACTGGCCCACATCTCGGCTGTCCCGTCGATTTTCACCCTTGGCCCTGACTTCGGCGGCTACTGTCCTCTTGGGGTCCCGCCGCCATGCCACCTAAACACAGGGCTCACAAGGATGCAGAGGCAGCCGCTTCCCGCGATAACCCAATGACTTCCATGTGGGCCAAGGTGCCCCCCTCTACGCAAGAGGGCCCCCCTGTCTCTTCAGGGCTCTCGGACACGCCAGCTCAAGCCATCCCTATCACTCAAGCCTACATGACGACCTTTCTGCAGGAAATCAAGTCGGAGATCAGCTCCCTGCGGCAGGACTTCAAAACTGGGCTGCAGGATGTCCACAGGGATGTTGTGGAAATTGGTGATAGGGTCGACGGTCTCGAGAGGACGGTGGACGCCAGGACGGAGGACATCGAGGGCCTCTGGAGGAAGATGTCAGAACTGGAGGACCAGAATATCTCCTTACAATTGAAGCAGGAGGATCTGGAGAACCGCGGACGGCGGAACAACCTCCGTATTAGGGGTGTGCCATTGGGCACAGAGGGGTCTGATGCCTTGACGTACACCGCAGACCTCCTACATGCAATCCGTGAGGGGGAAGGTACCACACTTCCTATGCTGGACAGAGCCCATCGCGTCCCGGGTCCCCGCAACCGGCCAAATTTTGTGCCGGACATTATCACCCGAGTCCATTTCTTTGCGGACAAAGAAGCTATCATGCGTAAAGTACAGGGGATCCGGTCAGTCTCCTACAATGGACTGTCCATTCAAATCTTCCAGGACCTTGCACCGTCCACGCTTCGTCGGAGGAAAGCTTTTAAACCTGTCACCGATAAATTGCGGGCCATGGACATCAAATACCAGTGGGGCCACCCCTTTGCCCTGATGTTCTCCTGGGAGGGTCGACGATGGGTTATCCGGTCCCTGCAAGAGGCGCTGCGCCTTCTTCGGTTGCCTGTGTACTCAGACTCTGATGATCCCCCCTCCTCTGGTGTTCGCCCCGCGGATTCGCTCCGGCCGGAGTGGTCCACTGTTCCCCCGCCTCGCTCTGGACGCTCTTCGAGGGACATCGACTCCACGCAGGCCAAACGGGACGCCGTCAATCATGTCCGCTCCCTGAGTGCCTCCCCATCCCTGGGGCCTTGACTGCTCTTCCCCTTGCGGCATGGCGCTTGTTAATGCTCCCGATGAGGCCTCGCTCCTGGGGGCCCTCTGTCTGAGCCTGGAGGCTGAAATGTGTTGCATGTTTATCGTCGCTGGGCGGAGGACTGGTAGCGGGGGCCTCCCGTCCTTAGTGTGCCCACCACTTCCCCCTACTTCTTCTTGCCGAGTCTTGAGGGAGAGTGACTTCTCCGGAATGTCCTACCTTCGGGGATCTGGGCTATTCCGCACCGACTCTGCA
The DNA here is from genome assembly GCA_963921515.1 of Calotriton arnoldi. Classification (NCBI taxonomy): domain Eukaryota; kingdom Metazoa; phylum Chordata; class Amphibia; order Caudata; family Salamandridae; genus Calotriton; species Calotriton arnoldi. The sequence goes on along the minus strand of CAWUFW010020713.1, from coordinate 130,386 downwards.
CTACTTTGGCCCAGTTGGCCAGTTTATTTTCTTCTTTCCTTTTCCTATTTCTGGCCTTCTTCTTTCTTGCCCTACTTTGGGCCCCTTTCGGCAACGTCCTTGCTTGAACCTGCAGGGAGGCTTGGCTCTGGGGGGACTTTGGGGTGTTGGGGCACCCTGCTTGGGGCTGGTGGGACCTGTCCCTCTGTGCTTGGTATGCTTCCCCTGTTGGCGCTCTTGGTGGGGTGTCTCTCTCTCTCCTATGTGGGGCCTCAGCTGACCTTCCCCTCGTTGGGGTTCCTAGTCCGTCCTGTGGTGTTTGCTGAGCGATGTCTCCTTTCTCCTTCTCCCCTCTTCTCTTCCCCTCCTAGCCGCTACCTGCTGCTCCATCAAATGATGTGCGCGCTTGGTCTCTCTTTCTTCCAGTTATGGCTGCCACACCTGGTTTGAAACTCGTATCCCTCAATGTGAAGGGACTCAACTCCCCCAACAAGCGGCGACAGATTTGGAGATTCCTTCTCCAATTGAATCCTGATATTGTCTTCCTTCAGGAGACCCACCTGCTTAAGGAGGATATCGCCCGCATGGCCCATCCTCACTTTCCGCTCCAATTTTGGGCTTATACCTCTTCCAAGGTAGCTGGAGTAGCAATACTTTGTTGAACAGGCATTCAACAGGGGGCCTCCAAGGCGGTACGCACTCCGGATGGCAGGTTCCTCCGGGTGGTGGTTCGGTTTGGCCACAGGACCTTAACTCTGTGTAACATTTATGCCCCCAACCAGGCGCAAGACTCATTCCTCCGGGAGACCCTGCGGGAACACGTGTCGAACTCGGATCCCCTCCTTATCCTCGGGGTGACTTCAATCTGGTGTGGAGTGCCACTGATGATCGTAGTGATGGTTCCTTCCACGGAACCGGGGCTATGTCCTCTGCCCTCAAAAATCAATTGACTGAGCTTGGCCTAATAGATGCCTGGCGCTACCACTCGCCCGATTCGCGCGACTACTCGTATTACTCTCCTGTACATCGCTCATATTCGCGCATCGATTATCTCTTTGTCTCGCATTCCCTCATCGGGGACACGCTCTCGGCCTCCATGTCAGACATTTCAATTTCAGATCACGCGCACCTTGAGCTCCTCTTTCGGGATTTGCTTTCTCACTCTAACTGCCCACCGCGGTGGCGGCTTCCGGCCCACATACTTCGTGACCCGGTTGATATTGAGGAACTTCGGGCTGCTATTGTCGCCTACTTTGAGACGAAAGACTTGCCAGAAACCCCTTTTCCTGTGGTCTGGGACGCATTTAAGGCCACTATACGAGGCCATATTACTTCTATAGCGTGTGCCCGGGCCAGAGAGTCGCGCCTGCTTGAAGTTAAACTCTCCAGTGACATTAAGGCGCTGGAGCGCCTCGATCAGACTCAGCCACGGGCTGCTCACAAGCGGCGACTGGCCATGCTGCGCGGCCAGCTCCGAGTACATCGTACCAACAAGGCTGAACGGGCCTTATTGGCTCTCAAGCAGCGATATTATGAGGGAGGAGATAAGGTAGGTACGGTTTTAGCCCGGCGATTGCGGACACGTGCAGCTAAAGCACATATAGCTAATATTAAGTGCCCTGATGGCACCCGGGCCATTACTGGAAAAGCTAAACTTGACGCGTTTCATGCATACTATTCGTCTTTGTATGCTCAGGAGACGCCCCCTCCGGAACAGGTCCGGGCTGTCCTTGATAGCTGCCCTTGGGCTCCGATCATCCCTCACCATGCACAACTACTGGAAGCCCCTCTTTCACAGAGCGAACTTGCGGGCGCTCTGAAGGACCTCCCTCTTGGGAAATCGCTGGGCCCGGATGGTCTGCCGCTTTCCTTTTACCGGGTCTTCTTCCCACAGCTTCAGCCCTATCTTCTCCGTCTCTTCAATTCTTTCACGGACACGACGGGCCCCTCTGCTTCCGTGGGATTAGCCGAAATAGCGCTACTTCCAAAGCCAGGCAAGGACCCCGCACTATGTTCCTCCTTTCGCCCCATTGCACTACTCAATACGGATCTTAAACTCTACACCAAAATCTTAGCTAAACGGCTGGATCCGCACCTCCCGGGCCTGATCGACCCCGACCAGGTCGGTTTTATTCGGCAGCGACAGGGGGCTGACAATGTGCGTCGAATCGCCCATCTTGTTGGGAAAGCCCAACACTGGAATATCCCTGCCTGCCTGCTGTCTCTCGACGCGGAGAAAGCGTTTGACCGTGTGGACTGGACCTTTCTCCGCGCGGTGCTCTGTAAAATCGGGCTTGGCCCCTTGATGGTGCCCCGCATCATGGCTCCTTATCTCTCCCCTACGACCCAAGTCCGGGTCAATGGCCAACTCACACACCCCATTTCTATATATAGAGGTACGAGGCAGGGCTGCCCCCTCTCTCCTCTTTTATTTGCCCTTGTGGTCGAGCCGCTTGCCATCTTGATTCGCCAGGCGCCAGACATACATGGCATCCCTCTCGGAGGCCAACAGCACAAGGTTGCTTTGTTTGCAGACGACCTCCTTCTCACACTGTCGCATCCACACACGTCTCTTCCTGCCCTTCACCATCTTTTGTGTCAATTCGAGCGGGCGTCTGGCCTTAAGATTAATCATGACAAATCCTGGGCCCTGAACCTTACCATCCCGTCAACGGAGCTCTCGACGTTGCAAGCGTTGGTCCCCTATAAATGGGCCCAAAGTTCCATTCGCTATCTTGGGCTTAACTTGACCCCTACCCTTGCTACCTGGTCGCAAGCTAACTGGCAGGAGTGTCGTCGGTCTGTGCTGGAGGACTTGCGGGTCTGGAGACCTCTCACTCTCTCCTGGCTAGGCCGTATTCATGCCCTCAAAATGTCCATTTTGCCCAAAATCTTATACGTCTTCCAGTCACTTCCTACTCCTATCCCGCGTCACCAGATTCTAAGCTTACAGCGTGATTTCACCAGATTTATCTGGGGAGGTCGTCGCCCGCGCTTCTCTAACAAAATTCTCATGTCACCCCGGGATAGAGGGGGCTTGGCTTGTCCGAACCTGTTGGACTATTATTGGGCGGCGCACCTTCGCTTTATCTCTGAATGGATGGCATGGGAGAGTGAAAAGGTGTGGTTTCACATGGATAGGGCAGTGACCGGGCGCTCCATATGGGATTTGCCCTGGCACTCCCGGGTCTCCCGCTGCCGCAGTGTTTATATAGCCGTTCCTACCAAAACTGTCCTTGACATCTGGGACCGGATTGCTGTACCCAAGGGTCTCACCACCTTCCCCTCTCCTCACACCCCCATCGCAGGCAACTCTCTCTTTCCTCCTGCTCTGAACCCTACCGACTTCATTGACTGGTTGGATGGCGGGTGCCGTACGATACGGGACCTCTTTGTCGGTACTACCTTCAAGACTTTTGAACAATGCAAGCAGGAATTTCAACTTCCTGAAGGGGCTCGGCTTCAGTACTTGCAACTTAGGCATTGGGTTCACGATGCATCTTTGGCGTCGGCGGCCACACGTGCTCTCACTCCCTTCGAGCGGCTGGTCCGTTCGTTCGATAATTCCAGGGGTCTTATTGCACGCACTTATCGTATTCTCCAACACCCCCCGCGGCTAACTCCGCATCTCTATCAAACTCGGTGGCAGTCGGACCTGGCCACGGACATTGCGCCCACGCAGTGGGAGCGCCTTTGGCAGGACATTCCAAGGGTCTATCGCTGTATCTCGCAGCGAGAAACCGCTTACAAACTAATGTCTCAGTGGTATTACACCCCTCGACGATTACATAAAATGTACCCTATGACTTCCCCTCTTTGCTGGCGATGCTTGACGTCACCCGGAGACTTTCTTCACATCTGGTGGTCCTGTCCACTCCTGGCCACTTACTGGAAGGAGATCCTCAGCCACATCAAACTGGTTCTTGGCTTCCCCCTGCCTGAAGCTCCAGCTACGCTCATTTTGGGTATTAAGCCTACTAATTTGCGCGCACTGACGCGTGGCGATTGGCAGGTTTGTCTCCATATGCTGGGTGCAGCGAAACAACTCATAGCCCTGTACTGGAAGAAAGCAGAGACCCCCCCGATCACGGCTTGGTTCACCCGTCTATGGCATACCATGGCCATGGAGCTCCTTACAGCGCGCTTGCAGGACCGAGACACTCGCTTTACCAGGCTTTGGCAACCAATAATCGATTACTTTTGTAGAATGGAGCACGCTCACTTTTTGCCCCCGAAACTCCGGGCGTTATGCCTCTTTGAAGATGCGCTGCTTCCCTTTGCCTTCACTGTGCCCTCCTGAGCCCCGCCCCATCCAGCTGCCCCTGTTCCACCAGGTTGTCGTTCTTTGCAAGGATCACTTCCAACACCTCTCTTCCTTTTGTCCCCTTTCTTCTATTCTTCCTTCTTTCCTGTCCCCCCTCTCCTCTCTCTTTCTTTCTCGCCGTTCCTTCTTCCTTTCTTTCTCTAGCTGGCCTTTGCTGTTTGTCTTTCTTTCTCTTCTTCTACTATTTTGTTTGTTTCTTGCACAATGTGTGCATTGTTCTCTGGTTCTGGTTCAATGCTCTTGGAGCTGTTGTAAAACAAACGCCTGCCACTTTTGATCACTACATCACGCGGCCGGCCCTAAGCGGGTTGTAGGCGACTTGCTGTGTAACTAAGTATATATGTCTGCTATCTTTATCGATATGCCATTGCATCCCCCTTTTGTTTTCGCTTATCTTACTTTGCGGCCGGCCCGCCACGGGGTTGTAGGCGACATGCTGTGTAGCTGTGGCTTATTTTTTCTCTGTCTTAATAAAACAGATTTATGACAACAACAAAAAAGGTAATTTTGCTGTCTATATTTTTTATTTCGATATTTAGGACATTTTGTATATTTTTAAACACATTTCGATATTTTATGTTACGATATTTGTGTGTTCGATAATGTTTAAAATGATATTTTGGTTTGACTATAATATGGTGTCGATATTTGTGTATTTTTTTAAATAGGTATTGCTCTTCGATAAGAGTGTTATCGATATTTTAGTGCCGATATTTTGGTATGTCGATATTCGGTCTGTTGATATTATGTCAGTGATCCGCAGCTGTTAGCTCAAGAGAAATGTGAACAAACAACAGTTTATGTGTCTAAAAGGCCCATGTTGGTGAGGAGGAGGAGTAGTGGTTGGGCAAGGTGCTGGCGGTTAGATAAATCGAAATGGAGGAAATGGAGGCGGGGTTTAAAAGCAAGACCTCTACTAAAAAAGCACAGATAGAACCCAAATTGTATGCCAACTACACCATCTGTGCCCAACATGCCAAAGCGTAATCAAGGTTTAAGAGGGGTGGGGGAAGAAGTATTGTTAAAGGGAATTAAAGACGGGGGCCAAGTTAGACCAGTTAGACCAGTCAACGTTTGGAATAGCATTAGGCCAAAGAAAATATATACCCAAATAGAAGCCCCAAGGAAAACAGACCCTGTGTCAAAAGAAAAGAGAGTCCCAAGGTACGAAGGGTTCTAAGAACTGTGGAAAATTCAGACCAGGTATATATTATGCGTAGACCATCACGAACAAAATGTGTATCTGGAAGTGACCCGTAGGGGGAAAAAAGCGAATAAGTGGAAGCCCCTGAATAGGTCAAGCATCCTGTCACTATTCTCATACTGCAAGGCACTGGAGGCTGAGCATCAAATGATAGAATATATATCGTTCACTTAGTCTAAAGCAGAGAGAGAGGTAACGAAAGTTTGCTTTACATCACCAGTGTTTGTTGACCTGGTCTTAGAAGCTAGTGACGAGTTAAACAACTTAGGTCTAAGACAAGTACAGGAAGCAGAGGTGAAAACTTACCACCCAAAACTACCAATGCTGTCAAACCATGCGGGCTTAAGCCAAGCACAGCAAGATTTGGTGACTGGGAGAGAAATAAACCTTCCTCGGCGGGTGGGGATAAACTGCGGAACCCTAAAAGTTACTATCTCATCCCAGGAAAGAGAGTGTTTGTCTGATCTGATCCCAGTACGCAATAGGTTTGTGCATCTAAGCGTTGATGGGGAGTCAACTTTCTCATGGGAGGAAGAGATAAACTAGGGAATCGACACACCCACTGGCTTGGGGGTTGTCTCCTGGAATGTACATGGATTAAAGAATTTATTAAGAACAGCTGATTTTGTAGAGATATGGGTGGGGGACAAGATAATTTGCTTCCAGGAGACATGGCTGGCGGTTGAGGATTTTCATCAAAAAATGTTCATGAACTTTAGGAAAGATGGAACCAAATCGGGTACGGGGAAGGTGAAAGGAGGCCTAATGACTCTGATATCTACTAAATCTAGTAAGGGGGCAAAAAAAATTGAAACAGGTAGTGATTGGGTCTTGGCATGTCTACTGGATCTCTATGCGGGGGGCCTGCAACAAAATAAGCTGATAGTTGTGAATATTTACATAAATCAGAAAGACTCTAAGAAGGAGGAATGGGAAATGTTCCAGAGAGACCTGGTAAATCTTATAGAGCTCCAGGGGGAATATCCAATTTTGTTATTAGGGGATTTTAATCTGCATTTAGATCCAAGGAAGGCTGACTGTGCAATCCCCGATAAGCTAGAGTGCTACAGTATTCCGACTGCAAATTTTCCAAAATGTGCCCAGTCGAAGTTTGTTAGGACTATGGTGAACTTTCTGGCAGAATTAGGGGTTGTATGCCTAAATGGCCATTTCAAAGAGGACGATCTGGCAGATCAAGCGTTTTTATATGGGAAACAACAGTGCCCCATTGACTACATGTTTATGCAGGCATGGTATTTTAATCTCTGCAGGGGATTTATGGTGCTAAGATTAAATGGAAACAATCATTGGGGGCAAAAGTAGATATAGCAATAGCTCCATTAGTGAGATTTCAAGCAATTCCAATGGCACTAGATTTCCCCAAAGGTTTAACTACAAGAATTGATGGGAGATGTATTGAGCAGTTAATGCAGTATCAATCAATCAATGATATGATTCAGGATAGAGCCATGGGAGAGCCTAATAGTGCTTGGTATGCAACAATCATTGCGAGGTAGTAAAGAGATTGATACCAGTAGTAAGGGTATATAATAAGAGGGGAAAAAGGGATCAGCTGTGCCAAACTTCAAACCAACAATGGTTTGATAAAGAGTGTGCCGTAGCCAGGAAGGAGTTAAGGAAAATAGGAAGGGTAAGGCGATCAAATGATCAAGCAAAGCTAGTTGAAATTTACCGCTGTAAGAAAAGGGAATATGAAGCTCTGGTGAGGAGGAAGAAGCAGGATTTATTTGAGTTGAATTGGGATGTGATGATTAGGACGCTTCAGGAAAAGGATACGAGAACATTCTGGAAATTGATCCAGAAGGGATGTGGTATGGCTGTCCCCCTAGCAAGATGTATGGTGCCAGAAGCAGACTGGGTACCCTTTTTAACCAATATTTATAAGCCAAGAGGGACAGTGGTGAAGAAGGACTGGCCAACTGTGAGTGTGGAGGCCTTGGAGTCATTCTCTATTCAATCAATAGAAAAGTTGATAATTTCCTTAAAATTAACAAAGGCAGCGGGACCTGCCAGCAATTATAATTAAGTCAAATCACTTGTGGTGGGCTGGATTCTTCTCCAAAGTTTTTATCCACATAACTAAGACCGGGATAATTCCTCCGAGCTGGAAGGGGGCAATAATTAAACATATACATAAAAAAGATGCTAAGGAAGACCCAGGGAATTACCGGTTAATAAGCCTGTTGGATGTAGGTGCAAAGCTGTACTCCAAAGTAATACTAAGGGCTTTAAAGAACTGGATAGAAGATAACAGTATTTTCCCAATGGAGCAGGGAGGCTTTAAAGCCGGGCACTCCACAATAGATCACTGCTTCAGTTTATGGGCTTTGGGGAAGAAGGCAAAAGAAACAACAGGAAACCTATTTTGTTGCTTTGTTGATTTTAGCTCAGCGTTCGATTTGGTTGATCGTAGAATACTTTGGGCGAAATTAATACGACTGGGTATTCCTTGTCCATTAATAGAAATTCTGCAGGAATTGCATACTGGGAACTGGGCCCAAGTAGAACTTGACTTAGACGGGCCCTCTCTGAGAAAATTCCCTTGGTAAATGGATTAAGACAGGGCTGTGTCCTGACTCCTACATTATTCTCCCTATTTTTAGCTGATCTACTGGCAGAGTTGGAAGCGACACATTCGTTCTCCCCGAAAATGGGAGAAAGACATGTGTTGTGCCTACTCTATGCAGATGATTTGGCAATTCTGGACGTGACACAAGTAGGCCTGCAGAGAAAGTTAAAAAAGTTTGGGGGCGTGGCTTGGAGAGCCAACATGGCGAACGCAGCCTAATCGGGCTCCACGCGTCCACGCCGAAATCCTGCTATAATCCGCCTTAATCCCATTCGGTGAAACTTGATGCTGGGTACCGAGACCCAGACAACATCTGGAGAGCCGCTCCCAGCAAGAGATGAGCCGCAAACCCGCGGAACGAGCATGCCGTCCATTGAGGGCGGGGAGTGTGCGTAGCAGGTCGGGGCACATTGTGGGCCGTGTCGTCCTGGATTCTGCGACCCCCGGACGCGGCACTATGGCCGTTCGAGAGTCCTGCGCGAGGCTCTGGAGGTGAGCGGGGGTGCTGGGAGCAGGAGGGCCCCCGTGGCGAGTGCCGGGTCGCAGCCGTGGCTGGGGGCCGAGCCGGACCTGCAGTGGGGGTGGGCCTGCCCCCACGGGCTGTCTGCCACCCCGGGGGGGGGGGGTATCGGCAGAGACCCCCCCGGCCGCGCTCATACCTGGAGGGCCCCCCGGGCCTAAAGAGTGCCTCAGAGAGGATCCTGATTTCGGAGGGCGGCGCATGTGCCTAAGTGTTGCCGGTGGAGCGCGTTGGCCGGTGTCGCGTTCTCGACCGTTGAGGACACAGTGATTACATTACAGAAGAAGGTCAACAAACTTACGGTGGTGTCCCAGGAACTTGCCTCCCGGGTGGAGGATGCAGAAGGCCGCGCTAGACGCAATAAGATACGTTTTGTGGGCTTTCCGGAGGGATGTGAGGGCACCTCAATGGTCCACTTTGTTACCCAGTGGCTCACAGCCCTCATGCCGGCGGATAAGTTATCCACCTGTTTTTTGTTAGAGAGAGCCCACCGGGCGCTGACGAACAAGCCACCCCCTGGGGAAACCCGAGGCCAGTGATCGCCAAATTGCTGAACTATGCAGATCGTGATGCTGTCTTACAATTCATCAGAGCGCACAAAGATAAACTCCTGTATGACTCAAGGCCCATAATGATTTTCCCGGACTATACACGCTTGGTTCAACAACAACGCCAATCCTTTACAGCGGCAAAGCGTAGGTTGAGAGATCTTAATGTGCAATACATGCTTCTATATCCTGCCCGGATGCGAGTCATATTTAACTCCAAATCTTACTTCTTCAACACACCGGAAGCAGTCTTCGCCTGGACGGATGAACGGGCACACCCCAAACCGCACACACTGCCGCTGCTCGAACCCATCCCGGGGCTCACAACGAAACAGTTCCCGGAGGACCAAATCAAAGAGGATACATGGATCTGGTTCCGATCGGCGCTCCTCAAGTCCAGAACGTGCATCCTGAACATGCCGGACTAATAATGCACTATGGCTCTCCTTTAACCAAGACTAATAGTGTGACTATCTTGTTTTTCACCGAACTTTGAACTGGCGTGGACGCCGAGCCGAGGGGCTGCCTTGCCCTGGTCATCTTCATCTCCCCTTGTTAATGTTGAGAGGGTGGTTTGGGTACAGTTGGCGGGGGGCCCCGGTCCCCCCAGTTGGGGGTCTGGTGCGTCCTGCGCCACGATAGATGCTCCTAGTTCATGGCAGTATCGGGTGGGGGGTGGGAGGGTATGGGGGGATCTGGAGGGGGTTGTACATGGGGTTGTTGTTATTGTTCTTACACGTGCAGAATTACCATACAGACTCCGACGCGTTGGACCGACGTCCACACAGACATTAGATGACGACACAAACGGGTTCCTCCCCACTCGGGGATCTCATTGTGGTATCCTGGAATGTAAGAGGTATGCTCAATAAAATCAAAAGAGTCGCTGTCCTATGCCAAGCTAAGAGATACGAGGCCGACATCCTGCTCTTACAGGAGACCCATCTTCTTGCCACCAAAACCCCATGCCTAGCCAGATTCGAGTACCACACCATATACCATGCAGGGTTCAAGAGGGGGTTGAGGGGGGTTGCCATCCTTATACACCGTCGAGTCCCCTTCGTGCATGTAAAACATTGGGCGGATCCGGGAGGCAGATATGTCATCTTAACGGGCACGTTGCACGGAGAGCATATCAATATCGGCAGTATATATGCTCCGCCGCCGTTAGGGAGCACATTCGTGGACAAGATCTCCAGGCTATGGGGAGAACTCCCAGAGGCCTTGACCCTCTTGGGGGGGACTGGAATGACACCATGGCCTCGTGAGATAGACAACGTAGCTCAGACCCCACCCATCCTGTGGGCCCATCCAAATTGAATCTTCTGGCCACCACACTGGGCTGGTCAGACATCTGGCGCGAATATCACCTCGCCGAATTAGGCTATACCTATATGTCCGCAGTGCATGGCTCACAGTCTCGATTGGACTATTTCTTTACACCTCGCGCCTCCATCCATAGGTTCTCACAAGTGTCCCACCTCCCAAGGGGACTCTCGGATCATTTCCCAGTCACCCTTAAGCTTCATACTTGCTCCCGTAGACCCCCCTTCAGATGGCGGAAGTCCTCGTGGCATCTTCGGGACCCAGACTATCAAGCAATGCTCACCACAGTGGTATCGGACTATCTAAACGCCAACGTAGACTCGACCCCGTCCAGGGGTATCCTCTGGGAAGCCCTGAAGCCCACCATTCGTGGGGCAGAAATTAGTTTCCGAACTAAAGAGAAACGTGCACGAACAGCGCAGCAGGCCGATTTGGAATCGCGCCAGGAGGCCATTGCGACACAACTTAATCTTGATCCTCGCCCTTCCCTCCAACATAATTTGCTGCAGATACAACAGAATATACAGCAACATATTATGGGAGAGGCAAAAGAGATCTGGTTGGCGTCACAGCACCGGATATACCAATGGGGGGACAAATCGAGTAAAATGCTCCATAGGCTATGCCAGGTAGACAAATCCCCCGCTACCGTTCCCACAATCCACAACGCTGACGGTGCTCTGTGCTCATCTCCAGAAACAGTGGCCAAAGAATTCGCACAACATTTTTCAGCGCTATATGCTCGACATGAGCAGCTTACTGAAGCTCAGATAGCAGAATTCCTCCAGAATATCCCACCCCAGAGACTCCCTGACCATCTGCGAGACCAATTAGAGGTTCCCATCACGACGGAGGAGTTGAGTGCAGCCTTACTCGTCATGCATTCAGGACGAGCCCCTGGACCCAACGGGTTCCCCATCGAGTTCCTAAGACCCCGTATGCACGTATTGGGCCCACATTTATTGGCAGCAATACATGATGCACAGGAGCAGGGTTTATTACCCCAAGATTGGTGCCACGCGGAGATTGTCCTATTCCCCAAGCCAGGTCACCCACCAGAAGATCCCTCGTCGTATCGCCCCATCTCCCTTATCAATTTCGAACCCAAACTTGTAGGTAAGGTACTGGCAGATCGCCTACGGGCATGCGTTTCTGATTTGATTCACCCAGACCAAGCTGGCTTCATGCCTCATCGGGCCACGCATCATAACATCCGACGAGTCCATAACGCCATGGCGATGGCCCCGGAGTTGGGACACCCTGCTGCTATATTATTAGCCGACATCGACAAAGCATTCGATTAGCTTAGCTGGGTATATCTCTTCCAACTACTTGAAGCTGTTAATTTTGGCCCGCGGTTTTTAGCGTACGTCCGGTTGCTATACAAGGACCTAACAGCTTCGGTCCGCATAGCGGGACATCGATCGGCCCCCTTCCCTATCCATAGGGGCACGAGACAGGGCTGTCCCCTGTCTCCGCTGCTCTTTGCCTTGGCCGTGGAACCCTTAGCAGTATGGATCCGTAGTGACCTGGTGCTCCGCGGATTTGAATGGTCCCGGGCAAGATCGGACCGCATCGCGCTATATGCGGACGACGCCCTGTTCTTTCTGACTGACCCATGGATTTCGAGGCCGCGTATCCTGCAGATTCTTAGAGTGTTTTGGAAGACTACAGGGCTGCATACCAACCCCTCCAAGTCTGTGCTTTTTCCGGTGTGTGGGAACCAAGGAAGAGGCACTTGGGCGATGCAGTTATCACACGCGACTGGGGGCTTCAAGTACTTGGGCATTTATATGTCACCCTGCCTGAAGATTTCATGGGCGTATAATATCAACCCTCTAATTACGAGTCTGGGCAATGAAACAGTAATATGGTCCTCCCTGCCACTCTCACTATATGGGCACGCTGCCATCTTTAAAATGGTTTCTCTACCCAGAATTCTTTATAGATTACAAAATTTCCCCTACAACATACCACGTTCCTGGTTTGCGCAAGTCAATGCAATACATAATAAGTTGAAATGGAGTGGAGGGGCGATTCGCGTGTCATTACATACATGCACACAATCTACATACTGTGGGGGTATCGCAGCAGCAGATGTATACGCCTATTATGCGGCTTCCCACCTGCTTACCATAAATGAGTGGTGGTATAACTCCCCAACCGACCCGGCATATGCGCTTGAACATGGGGCAATGGAGGGGGCCCCCCTTCTTCAGCTCCTGTACAGCTCAAGGAGCCTAGACAGCTTGCCTCCTGCAAGTAGAACGGTGATCCGGCTCTGGCACTACACAGTGGGGCAGATGGGATGTCGTGGCCGCCTAACTCAGGCGACCCCTTTATGGCATGGTACATATCTACGCCCGGTGACGGCCCTGATGGGGTTCCATAAGTGGGACTTAGTGGGTATATCCACCCTGGGGGATGTGATGCAGGGTACCACATTGAAATCCTTTCAAAGGCTACATGAAGAATTTCACCTACATAAGACACAATTCTACAAATACCTTCAATTACGCCACGCGTTGAGCCCTTTGATATTAGCTTTAGAGACCCTGCCCGAATTCCAACCTCTGGAGGGCCGCTTGTTAATGGGAGACCTGGGGCCACATAAAATCCGACAGATATACCAAACATTGACAACGTATGCACGAACAACACTCCATAAGACTAGGCGTGCTTGAGAGGATGATATTCCAGATCTTACAGATGACAACTGGGCCGAAGACATAGCCAGCCCTCAGGGCGCAGCGGTATCCACGCGCTACCGCCTCATACAATTTAAGTATCTACACCGCGTGTATTACACGCGATCCAGACTCTGGAAAATGGGAGTTATCCAATCCCCTATGTGCCTACGGTGTGGTAGGGAAGAAGGGACATTCCTGAACACAGTTTGGAGCTGCACGGCTCTGCAGCCATTTTGGCGAAAGGTCTCGTCCTGTCTGGGTGAAGTATTATTGTGGGATCTCCCGCTTGACCCGAAACTTTTCCTTCTTCATAGCACTGAGGGAATAGGCGGCAATAGGTACAAACAGCACCTGCTATTCCTGGCCCTTTCTATTGCCAAACGTGACATAGCCCAGTTGTGGAAGGGGACGTCCCCCCCGACAATGGGTAAATGGAGGAAAGAAATGGACAGCTGTATCGGGGCAGAAATTGCAGTGTTTCAGGCCCGGGGCTGCCCTCAGAAGCATAGAAAAATATGGGCCCGCTGGGCGGAGTATCGGGGTATAGACCTACCTCCCCTTCCATCGTTAGACCCTTGACAGGGATTGCCACACACACGAACGACGACTAACCGACTCACACTACAATATGCTATGGTCTGTTTTCATGTCAACGTAAAGTCTCTACATTTACTGAAATTTGGAAATGTCTGCACTATGTTCATGTTGATCTACCTGCAGGTTGTGCAGGTGTTGCATATGTCAAAATGCTATGGTATTCCTGACTTATGTTATGGCCTAATTGCAAATGTAGGGCGAAGGCCCAGACTGTATCAGAAAAACCTAATAAAATTTGTTATTAAAAAAAACATTTTAATCAGTATTGCGAGGCTAATAAGTTGAAGATAAACATGGGAAAAACAAAGATAATCATGTTTGGGAAAAGAAGTAAACCGTAGAAATGGCAGTTAGGCAATAGTAGAGTAGAGGTTGTGTCCTCCTATAAGTATCTGGGCATGACATTTACCAGTCAGCTGAGCTGGACCTTACATAAAGAATCAGTGGAGTCGAGGGCATTAGCTACGACAGGGTGACATGTCCGCTTTAAAAAGACTTATGGCGGACCCTCCTGGTCTCCCCTCTTAACCGATAATAACACAATGGTCCCCACACAATGCCTCTATGGGGCCGAGCTGTTAGCCATTAGTACGGAGGGAAGTTGAGACAGGTGTGAAAGCAAATGTCTGAAAAAACTGTTGGCCCTCTCCAAAGGTGCACTGTCCCAGGCAATAAGATTAGAAGCAAAATTGCAAGCCTGGAACTTTCTAGCTTATAAATCAACTCTGCGTTTTTAGGATAAATTATTGGTCCCAAATACTCAGAAGATATCAGCCTGCTGTGCTACTGAAATAGAAAGAAGTGAATTACAATGGGCAAGGAAGGTAAAGAAAAGATTGGAAGACATTGCAGGAAGCTTACAACTAGAATTAAAAATAGCTGAAGCCTCAATTTCTAAAGCAGAATTAAAAACAGCCTGTAAAAAAGATTTTAGACTGGCGGACTTGAAATATGTAAGGAACAAACCCTCTGTAAAATACATGTTAGATTCATGGGAAAATATTAATGTATTCCCGTATTTATCGGCATTACTAGATGCCCGGTTACGATAACTACTATTAAAGTTCCGGGCAGGATTAAATGTGCGTTATATAAGAGCTGAGAAATGTGAAGCCTTTTTAGATCAAGAGAATAACTGCACATGTGGACTGCCATTTCATAACCTCAACTTTCATGTTTTAATCAATTGTCGTCATTTTTATAGGCCACGTTGCTTGATTTTAAAACCTCTTTTTTAAAAATATAATATCAATTGTCAAAATGATGCACTAGAACTTCTCTTCAGGATGGAATTTTTGATGTGGCTTGCGCACTGGCTAAGTTTCTTAAAAAATGTTTGGATTAGTGTCTTATAGTGTATATAGTAGGGGTTTGGAGTTTTTAGTGTATTATGATGAATTGGTGTTTATATGGTATAATTATATGACATTTTTTATTGTTTTTAAGGACTGTACGGTGTCTAAACATTAATAAAGAATGAACTGAACTGAACTGCTCTCCTCACTGTGAAGAGCACTGAGAGAGCATTGTTCTATTCTAAGAATGGATAAGGCTCCGTGTGTTCTGAGTGGGGGCAGTTGGCTGACGAGCTCCCTCGTGATAGGTTTGATCTGAATAAAGTGTTTCACCTACCTTTCGGAAGTCCTCTTCTTCTCTTCACAGAGCTGGCCCCAACACTGCCATTAGTGGTACGAGAGACTGATGCAGGCTTCAGTATTTCCAATTCATGACTAGACATCCACATAGTAGTCTTTCTCAAGAAGGGCAAACCACATCCTGATACATCCTGACCAGTGTGATTTTGTTCCAGGTAGGAATACATACATGAATTTGAGAGGGCTGTTTTATGCTATGGATCTTATAGGGTCATGCCCTGGCTTTCCTGTATTGGCTTCCACTGATATCCAAAAGGCCTTTGTGGCTTTATTTGTTCACAGTGTTAGATAAACAAGGTGTGACTGAATATTCTGCCCAGGATCAAATTACTGTATTGTCAGCCACTAGCTAGGGTACGGACTGGCAAGATATGTTCTGAACGACGGCAGATCCACAGGGGGATGAGCCAGGGGTGTCCTCTTTCCCCTGTTTTATTTGTGTTAGCCTTAGAACCTCTGGTCTCCTTGCTTCGATCCCACAGCAATGATTGGGAAATAGACACTGGGGGCAGGCACCAACTGGCGGCATGGTATGCTGATGATGCCCTGTTGCTTCTCAGAGACCCAGCGTTCAGTGTGCCCTATATTAAGTCACTCTTTAATGAATTTGGCAATATATCAGGACTTCAGATAAACTGGGACATGTTCTGTGTGTTCCCTATACAGACACAGTCCCATTGGGACCACAATACCAGTGCTTGAGGCACCCTTAACACAGGGTATTGATACCTTCCCGTATCTAGGAATTCACATATTTTACACTGATGACAAGTTTAATGGAGGCCATTTTGACAAATGTATTACTGTGGTTAGGCAGTCTCTTCCATTCTGCGTCAGGCTCCCATTGTCGCCCATGGGGAGAGTAGCTATTGCAAAGATGATCAGTCTCTCCTGTCTGCTTTACCTCTTCATGGCACTTCCTATGTTTTACGTCATCTCTGTTTTCTGGGAGATGTGATCCCTGATCTTAGAGTTGGTGTGGGAACGAGGCAGGAAACGTATATCGATAGACAAGGCAATGAGACCTATAGATGGTGGTGGCTTGGGGGTCCCTAATATGGAAATCTATAATTTGCTGCAGAACGTTTGTGGTTTTCTTGTTGGCTGATGTTAGATGTGAATCATGAGAGGTTGAACATATTGGCCTGCATTGGACATTCAGACCTGTTACAGCTGGTTGTCTAATACACAGCTAACTGGTGCACGTGTGAATGCACAAATCAGGTACACTTGTTTGTTAATGAGAGATAGCAATTAAACACAGTTGTGGGGGTATATTAATTTAAGCTTAAGTTTGAAAGATACAAAGCAGTTGGCTTTCAAGTATGCTCTGCCAGACACAGCTGGTCCTATCTTTTTATACTGTTTGATCTTTATTGACATATATTGAAATAGCTGAGTCAGACATGCGTGCATATATTAGATTTTGCAAGTTAAGCTTAAGCCAAACACTAACAGGAATCTTATCAAAGCATGAATAGATTCTCAAAGTGCTGAGTATAAGTGAGGTTTCGACATCTGCTGTTTGTTGTCCTTTCTTATCTACCTCTTATCTACCTGATCCTTCGGTTTTTGAAAACAAAGGGGGAAGCTAAAAAGAATAAACAGTTCATGGACTTTTACCCTCCTCGGCATAAGTGCAAAAGTCATGGTTTGTACAGCTGCAGGGTTCAGGAAGTCACAGTGAAGACACAGCATGAAGAGCAGTTGCTCAATATCACATTTATTATTTTATTTTTTTATTTCAAATGCTTTATTGATTTTCAAACAAAAAAGAAAGGAAAGAAAAAAGGAAAACACCAGAATGAACCTCTTATCAAGGTTAAAACAACATGCAAGTACAGAAAAGTTCACATATAATAGCATAGGATGAAATGATTGTCTCAATGATAACACAAAGGAACTAACCTCTAGTAATCGATAAAGAGAGAAAGAGAGAGAAAGATTAAGAAGAAGAAAGGAAAATAGAAAAGAGCAAAAAGATGAAAGGAAGAAGAATCAGATATCGCCAAGTGTCTATGTAGTTGTAGGCACAAGAGTGATTCATTGACGTCATATGCGCCATGTAGCAAACTTATAATACAGAGTATAGCACGTACATAGGAAGTAAATCAAAGTCATACAGCAGGGTTGTTTACAATCTCACGGAGGTTTATGAGAGTCAAAATAGTTGTCCAAAGTATTCCACATTTGTCTGGATGAGGGTTTCCAAGGAGAATTTTGTAGGGCAATGTTGTCTGCACCCTAAAATGAATAATCCAATTTATCCAACTTTTGTAGGAAGTCTTGCTTGTGTCTTTCCAGTTGGTAAGGATCATTTTCACAGCAGAAGTTAGTAGAAGATCAATGAGAGCTTTGTCAGAATCAGAGACCAAGTCTACCCTCAAAAAGCTGTTGGTAAGGTAGAGAATTATTTAACCAATGTACATTTAAACAATTCAAATAAAAAGTCAAAAATCCTATCCCAGAAAGACTTCACTGCCGAACAATGCAGGATAAGATGGGCTAAGTCACCCGTTTCTTGGTTACAATTCCAACATAATGCATCGTCCCGAATCCTTAAAGAAAATAAACGAGCAGGAGTCCAGAAGGCTTTATGTAAAAGCCAATATTTGGTTTGAGAGAGCACCGGAGATATATTATTGCATGAGACAGAGCTCCATAGTGTAGACCATAGAGGTTCGGTTAACGGGACAGAAGAGTGCAGAACCCAGAAAGTTACAGTCTTATTATTGAGATTCAAGGTTTTAGGGCGGAGGAGTTTATATATCTGGGAAACTTGGTGGCCCAATTTGTTTATTTTTGTCACAAACAATGGCAATGATGGTTGTTTAGTGGATAATTTGGATTTTGACATAGCAGCTTTTACTTTCAGAAAGTTATAAAATTCGATATCAGCTAAATTATATCTATTTTGGAGGTCTGAAAACGTAACTGGGTGCGAGGCATCCTCCAACTGATAAGGGAAAAAGACACCTTTCTTAACCCAAGAATCAAAAGATAGACTTTTGCCTTTGTAGAGTATTCTACTATTGTACCATAATGATTTCATTTTAGAGCCTTTAATACTGATCTCCAAGTGCTTATCTATCTTTAAAAGTGCCAGTTTGGTATTCCTAAAAATAGACTTAGAACTAGCTGGACAAAGGCGATTGGTTGTAAGGCGTGAAAGAGGATTTAAATTGTTAAGGATAGAGTTCTCTACTTCTAACCATACAGGCATGTAATCACCAGGGGGAGAGATCCAATATAAGCCCTGATTTGCTAAAAAAGCAAACTGGTATAATCGAAAATCCACAAGATTCACACCACCTAGTGTTTTGTCAAGCCTTAGTTTTTTAATGCTAATCCGTGCTTTTTTCCCTCGCCAAAGGAATGTAGTGAGAAGGATATCCAGCTTATGGTGAAAGTCGTCTGTCAAAAAAAGCGGTAGCATACTGATAAGGTAGTTAACTATAGGGGTGACCATCATTTTTATAGGTTCAATTCTTCCCCACCACGTGATAAATTTCGGAGACCATGAGTCCAAAAGTTTTTTGATTTTTTCTAGTGTTACTTTCTCATTCCGATGCAGAGTATCAAATTCGATTCCCAAATATTTAATATATCCTGATTGCCACGGTAGGCCAGATTCTCCCAAAATCTCGCTAGTACAGTGCACATTTAAAGGTTTAACTTCTGATTTATCTCTGTTGAGTTTATACCCAGAGTGAGTGGAATATACTGTGATTGTATCCATTAGGGCTGCAATTGATGTATCCGGTTGCTCTGTCACTATTAAGATGTCGTCTGCATAAGCGGCTAATTTAATTCGAATGCCATTAATATCCACTCCCTTAATACTCGAGTTTAGTTTAATATCCTGGATAAGGGGTTCCAGTGCTATTAGGAATAAGGAAGGAGACAATGGACATCCCTGTCTAGTACCCTGGTGAAAAGAAAAAGATTCAGATAGGGAGCCATTAACAGCAATATGGGCCGATGGTTTTAAATAAAGAGACATAACCATATTGATGTAAGCCTCACCTAGGTTGAACGAATGCATGCAACGGTCTAAAAAAGCCCAGGAGACCCTGTCAAAGGCCTTCTCGGCATCTAATGTGATTGCGATGGACGGCTCCATTTTAGTTGCAGCAGTTTCTAGAATATGGCATAACAAGCGTGTATTGTCATTAGACATGCGGGTGCGAAGGAAACCAACTTGGGAGTTACTTATCAATTTTGGGAGGACAGAATTGAGTCTGACAGCAAGACTTTTTGCGTAGATTTTGCAATCCACATTGATAAGGGATATAGTCCTATAGTTTTTCGGCAGAACCGGATCTTTCCCTTCCTTTGGTATGACTATTATATTAGCTTCGGACATAGAGTCTGACGTACTCCCTATAGTAGCAATATGGTTAAAATCTCGTTTCATAGTTGGTTTTAGTTGGTCTAAAAAGCCTTGTAAACGAAGCCGTAAAGCCATTCGGTCCAGGGGCTTTATTATCTTTCAACGATTTAACTGACTTTTCGATTTCTGAAATACTAATTTCTTGCCCTAACATAGTTGTGTCTTCTTCAGTAAGTTGATGTAAATTGAGTCTATTTAGATATTTGGTACATTCCTCTGGATTAAAATTCTGATCATTCTTGTATAGTTCCTAATAAAATGTTTTAAAGGTATTGAGGATATCTTTATGTTTTGTATGAATTTGGTTATTAGAGTCTTTGATAGATGAGATAACATGCTGGTTTTGTTTATGTTTAAGGTAGGAAGCAAGCAATTTTCCTGCCTTATTTGCTTCGCATAGATTAAGTGCTTTGAATTTATTGATCCATACACCTGCCCGCTCACTTAATATCTTATTGTATTCATATTTCTTTTGTGTTAATAATGTGAGTATCTTAGTGTCGTGTAATGATGTAGAGTGAGAAGATTCTAAGTTTTTAATCTCTTGTTCCAGTTGAATTAGTCCCAGATTCATACGTTTATTTATTTTTGACTTAATGTCAATTATTATTTCCCTAATGGTGGCTTTTAAAGCATCCCAGTGAGTGTTTACGCTGGTATCAGTAATGTTATTATGTCTAAGGTAGTCCGAAATAGCTTCCTCAATCCTCTTTTTATCTTCAGGAGCAGTTAAAACATCATTATTAAATCGCCATCTTTTAGGCACCGATTCATTGTGACATCCTGCCAATTTAAGACTAATGCACGAGTGGTCAGACACCAACCTGGGGGCTATATCAGAGAGTTCAATAAGCCGTGTGTAAGAACCTGAGATAAGAATATAGTCTATCCTGGTGTAAGAGTTATGAGGAGTAGAGTAAAAGGTAAAGTCTCTCGTGTCTGGATGTTGGAGGTGCCAAGAGTCTTTGAGGTTAAATTTAGAGCAAATAGTTTGGAGTATGGCATGAGAGCTCGTAGGATGATAATGACAGGTTGATTGTCTATCGATTACTGGGTCTAATGGAATGTTAAAATCCCCTGCTACTACAATGAGATCCTCTTGAGGAAGACCTTCTAGGGTGTTAGATACACTAGTCCAAAAGTTCGGATCATCAGAGTTAGGACCATATATATTTACCACATGGATTAGATCCTCTCCCTTCCTCAAGTGGGTCACCAAAAGTCTGCCATCATTGTCATGTGTCTGTGATTCCAACAAAATGTTAGACTTTTTTGATATCAATGTGATTACACCTCTATTTTTTTTTTGTCAGCCGGGGAGCAAGCCATTTGCGAAACCCAGTTACATCTAATCAGGTTAGTATCGTCTTTAGACAGCTTTGTCTCTTGTAGCAATATGACATCTCCTTTAGTTTTAGCCAAATAATCTAAAATTTTGCGACGTTTAATCGGGTGGTTAAGTCCTTTAACATTTAAGGACACTATATTAAGATCTTCAGTTAGTATATGCGTCTTATTATGAGCCATCACATAAGAATTTGTATAGCTGGTATCGCAAGGATATAAACAGAGTAACCATTGCTGACCACATGGAGAGGAATATAATATTAGAATGTAATAAATAACCTCCATTAGTGAACATTTCAAAAGCAACTTCTAGGTACATTGTATCAAGGAGAACTAAAAATATCAGGTACTCTTGTATAGTAAACTCTAGAAGAGACCCAAGCAGAGAAAAATTTAGAATAGGAAATAAGATTAGAAAAAGGATAGAGAGGGAGAAAACAAAAAGGAAAAAGAAGAAAAATCTGAAAAAACTCAAGGCACAACCCAAGCCATTGAGAAAAACATCCTGCACACCCTGTGCTTCCTCAGCCCTCCCCCGTGACCCCCCTCCCTCCCCACCCTTCCCTGAATACCTCACATGTAGGAGGTGCGCCGGCAGGAGCGTCAAACCATCTCCCGGAGACTAGCAAAGTAGATTAACTTATATCGCAATTCTCCCAGAGCGTCATACTATGGCTAACAAAAATATAACCCTGAGAAAATGACACTCCTTAGTAAAGGTCAGTCGAAAAAAAGAGAGTATAGGCATTTTTAGTCATATTGTACATAAGCATATGCCTTCAAAAAGTTGAGCATTTTACGCAATACGAGAACAAAGAGTTAAAAAAATACGAAGAAGAAGAAAGGGACCAGCATCAGTTTCACTACTAATGAATCAATCCAACAAGAATATACAACAACCAAAACGACCCTGTAAACGAAGGTGATAAAGGTACATACACCTAGCAACACCAATTAACAGAGCAATTTCCAACTTTTAAACTGGACATGGAGGCGATTTCCTTTTGTTGATGGAAGATTGTGAAGAGTCCATGTCCTGAGTGGGTGGGCCTTCCAGATAGTTCGCAAGGTCTCTGGGATCATTGAAATAGAGGTGTCTACCATTGACCATGATGCTGAATTTGGTTGGGCCAACAAAGGAGAACTGAATATTTTTGTCCCTCAATGTATCTCGTAAGGCAAGGAACCCCTTCCTGGTATCGACAGTGGACTTAGAGTAGTCCTGCGTGAAGATAATTTTGTGTCCGTTCCAAATAAGTTGACGGTTCTTACGAGCATGGGAAAGGATAGCTTCTGTAGGTTGGTATCTCAGAGGCTTGCATATAATGGGGCGGATTGTTTGTCTTGAGGAAGATTTAAATGTTGGAATTCTGTGCGCACGGTCCAGTTCAAAGTGTTGATCGAATTTTATGCCTGTAAATTTAGGAATCCAATCCTTTAAGAAGGCTATAAATGAACCTGTAGAGTCCTCCGAGCCCTCCGGGACACCAAGAATTCGGATGTTGCCTCTCCGATTGCGATCTTGAAGCTTGGCCGTCTGTCTTAGTAGCGTGGATGCCAGGTTCCTCAGGGACTTTATCTTGTTGCATGATTTAGTAGAAATATCCTCCACATCGCTGATTCTTTGTTCTGCCTGTGCCAACCTATTATTGACTGTGTTCATGTCCGCTCTGATGGCCGTTATTTCAAGTTGAATAGCATCCGTAGTTTGTTTGGTGGACTTAAAAAATTGGCCGATGTCCACGATTTGGCTAAGGATCATATCTAGCGTGTTGTTAATGTCCGGTTTGAGTTTGATGGGAGAATCAGAAGGTGAGGGTTCACCTTTGCTCCTTTTGTATTGTAGTTTAGAATCTCTATCCGCCATTTTGCAACTCTCTTTAATGGCCGGTGGCGCTTTACTGAAAAATTCTCCCAGTAGGAGGGCGTGCGTTCGCAGATATGAGATCGTTGAGGAAGTATTAAAGCACCTAAGACCACTGCATGGGAACTGCTCCCTAACTTGAAGCTCACCAAAAGCTACTGTATATATAATAAACTGGAGGGTGAAGTGATGCTCCACAATGATGCTCCACAATGAGACAAAAGTCTGGAGGTCCTCTGAAGACCTGTATCGCAATGGCAACACCTTTCAACAATGATCAACAATGAGCAGCAAATAGTTCCTGACAGATGTGTTGCACTCGCAGATTTCGGTAAGGAACAGAGAGAGCAAGCACTTCCTAAGCGGGCTAGCAATGTGACATCTTATAACTCTGTCACGTCGGTGTACACGAAGGGTAGCACTCCACTAATTGATGTTTCCAGATCAATGGCTGTAGGCATGTGCCCTGTTGCATACTGGCATTTCGGCGAAGCGTTGCGATGAGAGATTGGCAGAAATTGGCATCAGACGGTAATGGTTAGTACTGATATTCGCATTCTCAACCTGACGTTAAGTATAAATTGAGATCGAGCGCTTACGTTGCTAGAACCCGACTCAGCACATTGCAGTTCACTTTACAGGCTGATTGGTTTCGATTCAGTGACTGCAGATAGCCGCCATTTTGCAGGCCAGGGTTATATCAGAGAGTGGCCCCAAACGATGTTAATAAGAGTCATGAAGTGAGTTACAAGACAGTCGCGTAAATCATACTGGTATGCATAATACGTATGCTGAGAGTGGGAAAGCATGGGCACACTCAGCTTATAAGGATGGACACACTCAGCACACTCAGCTTACAAGGATCCATCGAGTCCCATAACCGCCGCCATTGGGAGGTCAGGCAAGCTGATGCCGATGTCAATAACTGCGCCAAACCTAACGAAAGGTTTTAATTTACCTTGATGCTTGTAGGGAGCCGCCGGTTTTTGTGCAAGCGGATGAAAACCGTAGTATTGAGGTGCTGTATCAGCAGATCGAGCCCGTGTCATTGCGCTTGCCCGGCAGGCGCCATTTTGTGTTCCGATTCCCAGCTCTCCACGGAGATGTAAGCTCAATTATCACTTTGATTAGGTCATCGAAATCCTCAGCGGAGGTATCTCCATGAGCAGTGCGTCTTCCGAAACAGCAATCTTTTGCCACGATACTTCAACCGTCTTCTGGACTCTGGGAAACCAACATTACGTCTCCGGACTGACGGAGAGACGAACTCAGGCAGCCATCAGCTCTGCCGTCCAAGCCACGCCCCCTCAATATCACATTTATGCTCCCACAAATCGCCCTTTGAACAACTGTTCAATATGTTGTCATAAGTTTGCTATTCAATATTTATGTGCATTAGTGCAGCCACTTTTTCGCGCTGTATGATGATACTTGAAACATGAACATTACTTGGCTGGGGAAAGGTACATGCATGACAGCAAACAGGAAGCATATTTACACATAAACAACTATGTGCAAAAATCTAGGCACCTGGAGGCACTTAGGATTCTAAGGACTGACAGCTATAGGTTGGAGGTATTTGCTGTTGCAAGATACCTCATGGCCGCCAGGATCTGGCGCTCTAAGTGCATCAAAGAAGCAATTATGAACTGCTACATTACTTATGAGGGAGAACCTGGTTGAGACATATTCCCCTTTGCATCTAGCGCTGCCCCATCCCTCTGTAAATAGTCTCTTAGGCTTTTTAACTCTTTTACTTACTCGTGAATGCATGACTGTATGTAAGATATCCAAATAAATAAGCAGAAGATAAATAGTAGTAGATTAAAGATGTTTAATCCTTGAGGCACAGTACTGCACAGAGCAGCTCCAGTATCAGAATGAAGCAGATTCCAATTCTATTTGGAATCAAAGCAAACTGAATGGCAGGTGCCATAGTCAAAAGTACACAAGGGAATTAAAGGGAAAGGGAGAATAAAATAGGAATGTAAACAGCAATGTAACACATTTCTTCCCTTAGGAAAATAAACAAAGAACATACCCATAAGACTACTCAGCGTACAAAGAAGCATTTACTCATTTAGCTACACGTTTGGCATTCCAAACTTTACCATCTTGGGTAACAATGCTGTTTCGATTAGCTCTTACAATGTTGATGGGTCTACCAAACTTCGCTTCACCTTTAAGTAGAATACCAGGTTTGCGTATCCTGACCCACTCACCAACCACAAAATGCGGCTCTTTCACTTTCATACGAAGATCATAACAATGTTTACTTTTTTGTTGTTTCTCTTCTACTCTTTGTGCCACATCCTCTTTGTTGACCACAGAACCTTGGTTCTTCACAGCTTTTTTAAACCACCAAGGGCACAGCTTAGAAATGGGCTCTCTTCCTTTAAGTAAACGAAAAGGAGAAACCTCAGTGGTAGACTGAGGAGTTATACGGTACAACCATAACTTCTCCCTCAACCTATCTTTCCACTGAGATCCAAAATTGCGTGCCCACAAGATGTCTTGTTTAAGAACCCTGTTGTACCTCTCTACTTGACCATTCCCTTGTGGTTCGTATAAAGCAGTAGTAATGTGCCAAATATTAAAAAATTCAAGGAAATCAGCCATTTCGCGTGATTTCATTTGCACACCATTATCAGTGATGAGAACTTCAGGATAACATTCACGGGCAAACACCTCCTTAAGAAATAAAATGACACTGTCAGAATTGGCATGTGGCACAAGCTTGACCTCCGGCCATTTGGAGTGGTAATCAACCATCACCAAGGCAAATCTACAATCCTGGGGTAAAAAATTGAACGGACCAGCAATATCAAAACCTACTTTTTGCCAAGGGAACTCTGGCCATTGAACAGGAATGAGGGGAGCAGGATCACACTTAAGCATCTTTTCACTACTCACACATTAAGGACATTCTCTCACAATCCTGTCTACATACCTGTCCAACCCAGGCCACCAAAATACAGTCCTGATCAATCTTTTCATAGACGACATTCCCAAATGGGTTTCGATGCTCACAGATAAAATATGATCACGAAGGGACACAGGAGGATTACATTTACCTTGTTTGAAAATCAGATCTCCTTCAATGACAAGCTCATTGGAAATTTTCCAAAAAGGAAATAGTTCAGCTGAAATCTCTGTCCTAGTGGGCCATCCTACCCTGGCGTAATTAATGACATTACACAATATCACATCATCACTCATGGCTTTTTTCCACATCTCTTCTGATATTGAGCTGAAAATCCCAGACACAATTTCACTAATGTTAGCAAGAACTTCTTCAACTTCACTCTCCTCACTAACATTACAGGGAAGTCTTGAAAGACAATCAGCGGTAACATTGATTTTCCCTGGAACATATTCCACTGAAAAACTATATTCTTGTAACCGGGACATTAACCTAGCTATGCGGGCTGTGGCATTAAGACCTCCTCCCGGAGACAGGATGGAAACCAAAGGCTTGTGGTCTGTTCTCAAGACAAAACGTGCACCCCATATATAATTACGGAAATGCTCAACAACCCACACACACGCTAGTAACTCTCTTTCAATTACAGCATAACGTCTCTCTGTAACATTAAGTGTGCGGGATGCAAACGCCACGTTCCACTCTTCTTTTCCTGCATGTTGAGATAAAACACAACCTAAACCATAAAGGCTTGCATCAACAGTGAGTATGCATTTCTTGTTAATAAAGTAAGGTTTTAAAGTGGGAGCAGCTATCATCTCTGTTTTGATGCTGTCAAACGCTTTCTGTTGTCTTCCCCATACAAATTCAGTATTTTTCCTTGTCAGTTCTCTCAGAGGTTCCATCTTAGAAGCAAAGTTCATAATAAATTTGCTATAATATTCACATAGACCTGAAAAGGAAAGAAGCTTGTTTTTGCAGTCAGGAGCTGGTGCTTTTAAAATTGCGTCAACCAGGGATTTCTTAGGTACAACACCCTCCTTGGACAGTGTATGTCCCAAATATTCCACAGATTCCTGGAATAGTTTGCATTTATTTTTTTTAAGGGTCAGTCCATACTCTTTTAGAACACCACATACACTTCTAAGATGTTCCGTGTGTGTCTTCTTATCCGAAGAAAAAATAAGAATGTCATCTTGAAAACACTTGACATATAGTTGCATATCCCTAAAAAGATGACACATGGACCTCTGGAAGACGGAAGCTGCCGACACCAATCCAAAAGGCATCCTTTTGAATTGGAACAAACCCTGGGGTGTGATAAACGCTGTCATGTGGCGTGACTCTTTGGTTAGTTCAATCTGATGGTATGCGGACCGAAGATCAAGGGTGGAGAAAATTGTGGCACCTCCTAGCATGCTTACTACCTCGTTGATATTAGGTAATGGATGGCAATTAACCAGTATGTTTGCATTAAGAGCTCTAAGGTCGATACATAACCTCAAAGATTTATCAGGTTTGCATGCTAACACAATCGGAGAAACCCATTCCGATGACTCCACCTCCTCTATAACACCTCCATCTAACATTTCTTGCAATGCTTTTCCTAACTCCTCCCTCACATTAATGGGAACATTCCTAAGTTTTTGTTTAACAGGAGATGCTCCCTGTTTGAGCTTTATCAAATGAGTAAAACCTTTTAGTTTCCCTAAATTTTCAGAAAATACATCTGGAAACTCATTCTCTATGAAACTGCTGGCCTCTTCCCTGTCCTCAACTACCATGAGAGGTTCTTTGTTGCGGGGACTTAATATGATACCAAGTCTCCATTGGTCCCTCCAACCTAAAACATTAACACCTTTTTTTGCAACATACAGTTTAATGAAAGCAGACCTCTCTTTGAATTTAACATCAGAAGCAATATAACCTATAAAGTCTATGGTAGAGCCGTCAAAACCCTGGGCGGTAATGTCAGGGGGACACAGATCCTTGGTAGATATAGTATCACTGAATTTTTCATTAAAGTAATTCTCTGTGACAATCGACCACGGAGATCCTGAATCCGCCATAAGTTCCAGGTCTTTGTTCATAAAATGAACAACACATTTAGGTGAATTCAAAGTTTCACCTTCTAGAGCACAAAGGTTTATAACAGAGACAACAATACCTTTCTCATCAGAGTGTTCAACATCAGAAGTATGAGCACACCTCACACAAGAGACTTCACTACTTTTGCTGGAAATAACTTTCCCTTTGATAAAAGTTCTCTTCCTGTCATCCCTACATGCCTTGGCAAAGTGTCCTATTCTTCCACACTTAATACATTCCCTTCCTATGGCTGGACAAAATTTGAAAGAAGCAACTTGGTTGGAGCTATCACATCTATAACATACTACATTCTTTTCACCACTTTTTCCTATACTAGGAACCTTAGAAGAATTGCTCATGACACAAACTTCGTCACTACATTTATTACTTTTGTCACTTTTGGAATTTACGTCCTCAATAGTCTTCATCCACTTTTCAGACTGTTCAAATGCCTTTGCGGTAGCTATACTGTCATGTAAATTTGGATTACCTAAAACCCACAACTGCTCTTGTGTTTTTTTGTTTCTAACATTCACTATTATTTGGTCCCTAATCATTTCATCCGCTATAGTACCAAAATTACACGAAATTACAAGAGATCTGAGAGCAGTTAAGAAATCGTTAAACGACTCTGACTCCCTTTGTGATCGTGTATAAAATGTATATCTATTGAGAGCTATGCTGGTGGTGGGTTTAAATCTTGTTTCCATACGTATGAGTGCTTCATCAAAAGTACTTAATTCACCTTGAACAATAGGTAGAGTTCTGAACACAGCTTGTCCCTCCAAACCCAAACAATGTAGAAAAATATTCTTTTTCCTTTCATTCCCCATCCTATCACCATCAATAGCTTTCATATAGGTTAAAAACTCCTCTTTCCACCTAGACCAAGGGATGGGAGGTTCTCCCTTAATTTGTAAGAACTTCGCAGGGGGTTCAAATTGCATGGCTAACAATAATATGACAATAGTGTTAATAAAACAAATATGCAATATTAAATTATGTGGACCAAAATACAGTTACCCACACAAAGTGCATTAAATAACGAATAATACAAGTGTACATAAAAATAGCATAGATATTGTCTAATTTAGACTAAAAATATTCAATATTCAAATATAGCTTGTTAGCCGTGTGTATCGTCTTCAAATATTATACTATTGTATGTATGAGCACAATTGCACAACCAAAGTACCTTGTTAGTCGTGTGCATCGGCGTGATGAAAAACAAACATCCCTGAAATACGTAATGTAGAATGAAGATCCTGTAGCTGTGCCCATAGACGTGTAATTATTCAATAACACAGAATATGAAATGCGCAGTCGTGCGCATCGACGTTGTGTAGAAATGCATCAGATCCAATTCAAAATGGCGCCACGCACAACGCTGCGTAACGCTGCGTAGCGTGATGACGTAATACGTAGGACATCGACGTTGCGCGATGCAGATGCAACGCGATGACGCAATGGAATCACCCCAAAACTCAGGAAGATTAGCCGTCAGTGACGTGATGATGCAGCTAGGCAACAGATTCCCAGTTCTTTCTGCTTGTTCCCTCCGACGCGCTGATGTAGCTTAGCAACTGAATCTTGACAATGACGCGTGTGGAAACGTCAGCAGATCACGGAGTCCAGTTAACGGTGGCAACTTGAAAAATGCAGAAAGGTAAACTTGGCAAAAAAGTTGAAATTTTCTATCTTGACTCCAGAAATAGATATAAATACGTGGAAAGGACGTTTGTAGACCTCAAGGGATGAGGAATCACCTTCTTTGCTGGAAACAGTTGTAGTAGATTGTAGAGTCTCAGCAATAAAAAATAAAAAAATCCAAAAGTCAGGTTGTACCGCTCCTGTGCCTTGGAAAGTAGCAGGTACAGTTTTTCTTCGTCGCCAGTGTATGATATCCAAATAAATAAGCAGAAGATAAATAGTAGTAGATTAAAGATGTTTAATCCTTGAGGCACAGTACTGCACAGAGCAGCTCCAGTATCAGAATGAAGCAGATTCCAATTCTATTTGGAATCAAAGCAAACTGAATGGCAGGTGCCATAGTCAAAAGTACACAAGGGAATTAAAGGGAAAGGAGAATAAAATAGGAATGTAAACAGCAATGTAACACTGTATCTTAAATTTCTGTCTTAAAAGTTATTTTCAGAGTTGTGTTTTAGCTTCATTGGCACTTATTGCATGACTGGTAGGGCATTACCTCTAAGAGAGGAAACGACCAATGCCCCACTCACTTGATCAAATGTATAGTTGTATGTGAATGCTGTTTTAGGGCGATCAATAAAAATTGCTGTTTTAGGTATTCGTTGAGAGCCTACATGTAAAATGTGTACTTTACTGCTTAGTGGTTCATTGCTATTTTGCACATGCTACTAAGGTACAAAAGGCCTAATCATTTGGGCCTGATGTGGTCTATAAGAAGAACTTGCACTTTATTCCAACATTTGTACAGACCTTGCATAGCTGTCTTAGGGCCCAGTAGAATGCCCCGCCTGAATTAAATTTTGATTGCACAGTAGATTATTTTGATTCCTCATGGGTGGCCTGTAGGGTTTCTACCCACAATAATATGCTGGTTTTATGTGATTTTATGCGCAGCCTTTGTAAAACCTTACAGGTCTTTTTCCACAGTTGAATTGGAGATCGGCATGATGCATTATATGAAGTGATTGTGATCTAAGCACATAATGTTTTATCTTTGATGCACTTGATTTGTATGGCTTCTATGTATAATGTATTGTTGGTTTATTATGTTCTTTATATGTACTTTTATGATCCTTTGAGATCGAAATAAAGATGAGAAGATGATCACAAACAACGAATATTGCAATAACTATAAACTATTATTACCTTTTATATAGTCCACCCCATGCTCCAAATAGTTAAGAAATAGTATTTCTAGCACCTAATTACTGAACTCCTGAGCAGAGGTATCCATCTAATCTATTTCCCTTCTCCCTCTAGCTACATTGTTTGTTAGCAGATGTTTGCTAACATGTTCCTTAAAATGGTGTCTAATACTGGGAAGCACTAGGCCCAAATAACAGCAAGCTTTGCCATCGCCAATAGATCTCGCCTTTTGGACTTTATAAGTGTGTAGCCATGCAGCACATTAAGTGCTTAATTTGAGCTGGTGGTTTCCAGTGCTCGGCACCAACACTTCATTGTCGGCACCGGTACTTATGACAGTCTAGCATCATGCTGGAGCGATCTGTCTAAGTCTGAAATGAGGCAATCAAACAAAGGGGGCCCCTATCTAGGCAAGTAAAGGTAGAGGGATCATAGGGGAAACATGGAGCAATCAAGAAAGCGAAAATCCCCTACCTATTTCTTTAATAGTATGCTAAACGTCATATGATATAAACATGTGAACAGTGCTGAAAGAAGAAAAGGCAAAAATATAACAAAATAGATTTATTTTTTCAGTGAAAGGACAAAAGACTCAAATGTAATACAAAAATATTTTTGGGGGATAATTGTTAAATAAATACATATACATAGACCCACCACTCATGCAACAACTCACAGCTACACACATACTACCATACTTCTTTCATACAAACAACTAACCTGCATACACTAACTAAAACAAAGCAAAAAAAACAATGAATGATAATCTATTCGATAAATATCATGAATCTAATAAACAACATTCAACTGATCATAGAAGTATCACAAACGCCGACGCGCGTTTCGGTGTACAAGCCAAATGTGGCGAAACACCTTCATCAGGGCGTGGATACCACGACAGGGGAGTGGTGGGGAAATTTCGGTGACTTGAACAGCTGACCAATAGGCTGTATCAGAAAATGCCGTGCATAGAGATTCGATGGCGTAATTTAAGTACGGTGTTCCACGGGAAAAAGGCTGACTTGGGGTGTTGATAAAATTCAAATGACATACAGAATTTCTGAAGTCCGATATTCAGTGCGAGATATAGAGGCGCTGGGGGCAGGAAAAGACTCGTCTGTCCCAAGACGTTAGTTTTAATAAAGCACCCAATAGTTGCTCGAGAATCAAACATTCACCAGTCCAGCAGACTAAGGTGTCACGGGACTCATACAGACACCCGCTGGGCGTCCCTCGCTCAGGATAGAACGGAGGAGACTCGAATAGGGCTTGTCACGGCGGCGACATGATGGTCGTTACTTCATAGCTGATAAAAGAGGCATGAACCATAAGTCTGAAATGAGCACACCAATAGTTGTATAATTATTTAAACAGTTAAAATGACTAATAACAGCCGCCCAAGCATTCTTATAGCCTTTGGCAGCATGGAATAGTCCAAATGGTCACCCTTGTAGAACAGGCAGGGGCAATGGGTGTTGCAAGATGCAGTGCCCTCCTGACAAGGACCCGGGCACTTTTTTTTTTTTTTTTTTACAAATTAAGCACTGTGCATGTTATCCTGGGTGATGTTCCGCCAGGGAGTGAAGGGGCTGCTCTGTGGGAGGAAACAAATAACAAAAAGGAAGCAAGTCAATCAGTATTTTATGACTCTGAATTGGAAATTTGCCGCTGTAAATGTATTTAAGTGCATACTCAAGTTTAACTTAAATGTATAAATTGCTTTACAAATTGGGTTCTACATTTCACAATCAATGTTAACACAACTTGTATAGATATTGCACAAACGTCTAACATATTAAAGAATGGGTGGCTGCCAACTGATAATATCATAATAACAACAAAACTCTATTCCTGACAATAGGTTCAAAGGAGAAGCCTATCAACACCGAGCCAACAATAATCACCAACTGCACCCTATTAACTGACATTCCTGAAAACAGCCCCTGTGCAAAGATAAAAACTCAACTTTGACTCTCTGCTCTCCTTTACGGCAAACATCAACAACGTGCAGATAGAGAACAAGTTCAAGTCCCTGCTCCACTTGCTAAACATTGCCTGCACCACTAAGAACTGCCTTCTAAACTTTAGGCCTTCTCCCACGATTATTACAGAGACAATAATTCTTAGGAATCCGTGGAGTGAGTTAGATGCACTCCAGCTACTTGGAAATACTGTTGTAAAGCTCACAGAATGCTTTGGAGTATTTAGACACATGGAGGTTACAATGCATACTGTCCACTGACTGCAAATCAGTTCCTGAACAACACCGCTGTATTAGCACATCAGGTACAAAGCAATGTACACGGAAATGTTCACAACCAGTCCACAATTTGACACAGATTAATCAGAAGAGCAATAAAATAAAACACTCAAAAGCAAAAGTGGGCACAATCCAGAGCCATGGTTTCATGGTGGATGCCCAAGACCTGTCAAAAAATAAATTCACTCTCAAACCACACTCATTACATAGCGCCATAAAAAGCTAAACGGAACAAGTAAGTTGTCTTTGTTTTGAAGTACTAATGCACAAATTGCCAAAAGACAAATTGCTTTCATATAATCTTCAGTCACAACTCTAGGCTGAGACTACATCCTCTCCTGATTTCTCTAAATCTGATGCTTCCTTGCTATCAGTCCAGATAGGAGAGAAAATCCACAGCTGTTGTACTTTGTCCTCGAGCTAATATAATTCAACAAGTGGGGGTTTTAAGGGCCTTTCCTATCACATAGGAGGAGAAGAAACCACCAGCAATGGAGAAGGAGAGGGGCTGCTCATCATACAGTGGGTCTGAGACAGCCCATGACTGCAGAGCAGGGACCTTGCTGCACAACACAGCAAAGGAAATGGACGTTATGTGTGTTATCACACACATAAGAGTACAAACAGCG
This sequence comes from Calotriton arnoldi, assembly GCA_963921515.1. NCBI lineage: Eukaryota > Metazoa > Chordata > Amphibia > Caudata > Salamandridae > Calotriton > Calotriton arnoldi. The sequence continues at coordinate 96,593 of CAWUFW010020713.1, read as the reverse complement.
GCCCCATATGCTATAAAGCCTTAACCATAGTGGTGCTGACCCCATATAAAATGCCCCTGAGGTACATCCACTAAAGCAGAAACTGCATAAAGGTCCTTACTGCCATCAAACTAAATGAGACTCATCAATGCAACCCTTGCAATAAGGGATTATAGAATACACATTAAGAGTATAAGATGATTACAGCCTTCCCTGACATTAAAAGAATTCAAAACAACAGTATCCCAAATTGTATGGGGGCTGTTAATGGGGAGGCATGTTAGGAATGCTTATTTCAGTGGGGTTTAATGAAGAACGTTTTAAGTCTCCATATCAAACTCAATGAAAATGACAGAAGTGTGTGTGCGCGTTGTTACAAAAATCACGTTCAGATGGCCTGTGTAAGGAGCTGCTCCTTGTTATGTCACCCTGTTTCACCCACCAACCAGCAACAGCATGTACATGCGACTAACAACATGAAAAGGCAACAGCGATTGATGAGACGACCTGAACATCTGGAAGTCCTATTATAAAAATGGGGACAGGGTGTTTTGCCAGTGAAGGGCCGACCACTTCGTATTTCATGTTTTCCGAACTCCCTCCATTTATTTACTTGTCAAATCTTGCTGCCTAAATCAAAATCTCTTCCCAGATCCCCTCTGAGCCTCTCCATGCATATTAATGCCCTGGCGTAAAGATGGGGAGATCAAAAATGTGAGCCTGCTCCTCTGGCATGGCAGCAACAGATATATATTTGTGTGCTTAGTGGAAGTGCATATCTTGCAGAAAGCAAGAGAGAGCTGGCCAAGCATCTGCTTCATCAAAATGCCTTGTGCACGACAGTCAACCCTTCTGAAGCTCGAATTGGAGGCCGTCTGCCTTTCGGCCAGTCAGTGGTCGAAGTACTTTAAAAACTTGCTTCATGTGTTATGTTAATGAGATTTATTGAGCGCGCGAACACCCGGGGGTGTCTTGGCGCTAAGAACGCAGTAAGCCCAGCCAAAGAGTCTAATTCTGAAATAGCCAGGTTTTTAGCCCTTTCCTGAAGATGGTGAGGGAGCTTGCACTTCTGAGCTCCATTGGCAGAATGTTCCAGAGTTTTGCGGTGCCATAAGAGAAACTTCGGCCACCCCAGCTTGCGGACCGTATTCTCAGAACTTTCATGAGTCTAGCACCTGTGGAACGTAACTGTCTGGACGGTTCATACCAGCCAAAGAGATTTCTAAGAAAAAGAGGTCCTGTGTTGCTCAGTGCCTTGTATGCTAGACATACGGACTTGAATTTAATGTGTGATCGCAGCAGCTCAGAACGGAGCACAATAGAAGGTCTTTTACAGCTATGGGCCATTAGGAAGTTAAAGGCGAAGTGGAGCACGAGGATTGTTAAAGGAGCAGGCACTGAAGCAAAGCGGGATGGGTTTAGGGGAATGTGGGAAACCTCTCACTTTGAAGTCAGAGAAAGAATAGTACCTCAAAAACAGTGTCTGACATTTGATCTTTGTTTTTGAATGGACAGCAAATGTGAGGGGATAAGAAGAATTACAGCCGTTTACACAAACAGAAGTCAAAGCTCAGAGCAACTGAAAACATCCAGCACTGGTGTAAAGGGCTCTTACACAAAGGGAAAAGTCGTCAGTCAATCAATCAATCAGGGGTTTGTAGAGCGCAGCCACTCACCCGTGAGGTTCTCATGGCGCTGAGGGGCTGCTAATCTGTCTGGCTGTGGAGTTTCAGTCGAAGAGCCAGGTCTTGAGGTCCTTCCTGAACTGTGTCAACAATGCGGATTGCCTGAGGTGGAGGGGCAGGGTGTTCCAGGTCTTAGCTGCAAGGTAGGAGAAGAAAGAAGTTTCCTCCAGTTCTGGTCTTGTGGATCCATGGGACAGAGGCCAGGGTGAGTTGGGCGGAGCGGAGTTGCCTGGCGGGTGTGTGGAAGGTGAGGCGGCCGTTCAGATATTCTGGTCCTGCGTCATGGAGAACTTTGTAGGCATGTGTGAGGAGCTCGAAGGTGATTCTCTTGTTGATAGGGAGCCAGTGGAGTTGTCAGAGGTGTTGTGTCATGTGGTTGCAGCAGGGGATGTCAAGGACCAGTCTGGCTGCGGCGTTTTTGATGTTCTGTAGTTTCCTGAGCTATTTCTGGGTGACGCCGGCGTAGAGTGTGTTGCAGTAGGCCAGTCTACTGGTGATGATTGTGTGGGTGATGGTCTTTCTGGATTCTGTGGGGAGGCATCTGAAAGTTTTTTGAAGCAGGCGGAGCGTGTGGAAACAGGATGAGGATATTGCGTTGATTTGGCAGTTCATTGAGAGCAAGGAGTCCAGTATGATGCCAAGGTTGTGTGCGTGGTCCGTAGGGATGGGAGGGGTTCCTAGTGCGGCAAGCCACCAGGGTTCGTTCCAGGCTGAGGGGGTGGGTCCCAGGATGAGTAATTCGGTTTTGTTCAAGTTGAGCTTGAGGCAGCTGTTTTGCATCCAGGTAGCGACTGCCTTCATTCCATTGTGAAAATTGGGTCTGGCGGTTGTGGGTTCGTTGGTGAGGGAACTGATAATAATAATAATAATAATAATTCCATTTGTAGAGCGCCTGGTTACACCCAAAAGTGTGTCCCCGTGGTAGGATCCAGACCCCCCCGAAGGAGAGCAGAGATAGCACCTAAGGGAGAAGGAGGAGTACAGGAAAGCATATGGAGAACCTCGGATTAGGGGTAAAATAACCATGTTTTTAGATCTTTACGAAAGATGATCTCAGTGGGTTAAGCTCTCAGGGTCAGCGGTAAGGTGTTCCACTTTTTAGCTGCCAGATAGCCAAAGGAACGCGCTCCCATCCTGACCCTTTGAAATTTGGGCACTTTGACCAGATGGGCTCCCGTCAACCTCAGATTACGTGCAGGAATATAGGGGGTTAACATGGGGTGGAGATAGTTTGGATCTCTACTCCACATAATTCTGTGGCAATAGCACATGGCTTTATAGATAATCCTTTTTTCCACTGGCAACCATGAGCATGTACAAGAGTTTTTCTGGCCGTGAGAGGTAGAAGGTCTAGGATTTTTCTTAGGACTTTAAGAGTCCCAAAGCATTTTCCAGCTACCTTCCTGATTTGATTCTAAAAAGAAAGTTTTGGATCAAACCAGACCCCAAGATTTTTGGTTCCTTCTTTGGGGGTAGGGATTGGCCCCATGGTCTGGGGCCACTAAGCTGAAGACCAGATTGAGGTAGCTTTCCCCACGATCAATACTTCAGCCTTTGTGTTGCCCCGCCCTCAAGATAATACAGAGTTCCACAAAATACCACTCCCTCACGGTGGCTCAAACACGACGAGGCAGGAGACATAAAACACAACACCTAGAAAGGGGTTTCACTTTACAAAATGCAAAGTCTCTTTTTAGAATAAGGCTTGGGGTTTTATTTATGCAATGCTCTCTAACAGAAAGGCTTTCCCAGATGTCAAATGAATAACATTCAAATGTATATAGAGATATATATATTTATATGCAAACAATAATAACACACTTGGTAAATGCAACAGTTAAATGCATGAATAGTAATAATGAATAAACAAGCAACAAATAATACTGGACGTCCTGCAAGAAATCAGAAAGATATATACACTACATCAAATGATTACTTTGGAAGTGCATTCTGACTCCCTCACACATCACAAAGAAAACACCTCAAATGATCATAGCCACTGGCCACACATCACAATGGCAATAATCAAAACTCAAACACTTCACCTGGTGCAAACACTGCATCTTAGCCCACTCCAGACCGGGAGGATTTAACAGCCGGGGATAAGAGCCTCAGCAACCAGGGTTCCGCTGTGACAGAAGTAGACGCGTCCGTCCCCATTCGGATTCCAAAATCCCGGTTTCTAAGTCAACAAACCTCAGCTTTATAGTCTCAAAACACACTAGAAGGTTCAAGAGTCTTTCCCTCTGTGCCATGGAAACTTACTGGAACTGGCCAGTTTCCATGAAAGCATTCCAGGGCAAAAGGAGTTCCCACGTTCCCTCTACATTCTCATATGTTCCAGCCTTTATCTTAAAGAAGCTTATGAAAGCCTTCCAGGGTACATTAAACAATCTCCCACAAAACAAACCTTGAACGTGATTAACCCAAACAACTTGAAAACACTCTGTGGACCTGTCTGTGCCACAGAAAAGCTCAAGCAAGACAGAGTCAGAATTCAGGATGACATGAGGCCATGTCAAAGCCAATAGTAAGAACTTCATAATACTTCCCAATGTACAACACAATGCACATTTGTGCACCACTGCCTATAGCATCACATAGTTGATCTCTTAATGTACAATTAGGGTGTGGTGGGAGAGGGTGTTGAGGGCAGCTTAGAGGTTCAGTAGGATGAGGACTGTGGTTTCTCCCCGTTCAAGGAGGGAGCAGATGTCATCGGTGACGGTGAGGAGTGCGGTCTCAGTGCTGTGGTTGCTTCGGAAGCCTGATTGGGAGGTGTCCAGGACGTGGTTTTCTTCGATAAACTCGGAGAGTTGGGCGTTGATGGCCTTCTCGATGACCTTGGCTGGGAAGGAGAGGAGGTAGATGGGTCTGAAGTTCTTAAGGTCTGTTGGGTCGGCAGACGGTTTCTTCAGCAGGGGTTTGATCTTGGCGTGTTTCCAGTCGTCTGGGTAGGTGGCGGTTTCGATGGAGCAGTTGATGGTGTGGTGAAGCTGGAGGGCGATGGAGGCGGCTGCTCTGTAGAAGATGTGGTACGGGCAGGGATCCGATGGGGCTCCTGAGTGGATGCTCTTTATGGTCTTGAGTGTGTCGTCTGTGGTGAGCGGAGTCCAGTTGAGCACAATCTGTTGGGGTGCAGCATGGTTGCATGCAGTGGTGGTGGGTGTGGTGGTGGGGTTTTCGATGTCAAAGCCATCGTAGTTCTGCCTGATCTTCTAGTGGAAGAAGGTTCTGAGTTTGTTGCAGAGGTCGTGGGAGGATGGGACGTCTGTGGTCTTGCTGTTGGGCCTGGCAAACTCCTTGATGATGGCTAAGAGTTCTTTGCTGTTGTGTGTGTTGGAGTTTATTCTGTCTTGGAAGGTTGTTTTATTTGTGGTAGAGGAGAAGGTGGTGTGCATTGACGGTGGATTTAAAGGTTGCATGGGTTTCCAGGGTTTTGTTGTTCCTCCATCTCTTCTCGAGTCATCGGCAGGTGCGTCTGGACTCGTGGACAGTGTGAGTGAACCAGCTGGCTTTCTTGGAGTGTTGCTTGCTTGATATCTTCTTGAGGGGTGCCTGAGTGTCAGCACAGTTGGCGATCCATTAGTGAAGGTTGCGAGCTGTGGTGTTGGCATGGTGGTCGTGCTTAGGAGGTCGACAAGATGTTCTTCGGTGGCCTTGCTCCAGCTGCGATGGTGGGGGCGATGAGGGTGGTGGTGTACGGTGGGTGTGGTGAAGGCGAGATGCATGCATTGGTGGTTGGTCCAGAGGAGCACAGTGGTGTGGCTGTAGGTGATGTGCCCGCTGGCGGAGAAAAAGGGGTCGAGCGTGTGTCTGGCTGTGTGGGTCGGTGCAATCACTAGCATTTTGAGTCTGATGTTGGTGAGGTTCTCCAGTAGAGAGGTGGTGTACTGGTCACTGGGGTTGTCTAGGTGAAGTTAAGGTCCCCGAGTAGGATGTACTCGGTGGATGCAAGAGCCTGGGGTACGATGAGGTCTACGATGGCGTCACTGAATGGCAGGCAGGGGGCCTGTAGATGACGGTGCCACGGAGCGAGGTCTTGGGGTTGGTCTGGATCTGGAAGTGGAGATGTTCCATGGTTGTCGTTGGGTCATTTGAGTGCGTGGTCAGTTGAAGGGTTTTCTTGTGGATGGCGATGCCTCTTCCTGGTCGGTCGGTGCGGTCCTTGCGAGCGATTTTGTAGCCGTCAGAGATGGCGATTGCGATGTCCGGCCCAGAACTGGGGTTAGTCCAGGTTTCCGTGAAGAAGGTGATGTCGGGAGAGGCGGCGTCGAGGAGGTCCCAAATTTCTGTGGCATGTTTGTGGAGGGATCGCATGTTGAGGAGGATGCAGTTTAGCTGGTCGGGTGCGCTGTTGGTCGGCAGGGCGGCGAGAGAAGCTGGCGTCCCTAACCAGATGTTAATATGGGATAAGTGGAAGCCTACAAGTACTGGGGGCCTACTACGTGGGAGTGAAAAACCAATGAAAAGGAGGGTCTAATAGGAAAGATTAACCACTTGAAAGCAAGGATTTTTAAGGACACTGAAAGAAGCCAATAAAAAGCATGTAAGCCCATAAAGAAGTATATACTAAAGTATATACAAGAGGTCTCGAATGCTGACCTAAAAATCATTAAGCGTCAAACTCGAATGCAACAAAGCATCCTGTGTTGTGTTCGAAAGGAAGTTTTAGGCAAATCCAACAATCTGAGACATTTTATTCCTTGTACTAGGCATTCATCATTTGTATGACAACATTTTCATGGTACTCTTTGGAATGGTGTTTGTGCAAATCTTCAGTAAGCGTGATTTTGTTTGAACCGAGTAATTTCAGGATGCATAGTTCATACGAGTAGATGACAATGGCTGCTGCGGTAGTAATGATGATCAGAGCAAATGGTATGCACAATTTCTTTATCAGCATGGTTCCTTTCCATCCTAATCTTTCCTCCTGTGCAGTTTAGCCCCTTTGTTCCTTATTCTTCACCATCATTAGACCATGAGTGATCATCAGTACTTACCGGCTCTGGACCCGATAAAGTAAATATCATTGGCTGGGTTATGAAGATGCACTTACTGTAGGGCGTGAGCCCAGGTTGTATTGAGGGCCAGTGTCCTTGATGGGCTGAGGTGGCACAGTTGGGACAATTTAGGAGCTCTTTTCACATTTGAGGCATGAATCCAATTCTCATATCCTGTACATTTCATGCCTGTTTGTGTTGCCAGAAGAACGTGTACGGGACCCTTCCAGCGCCGTTGTAGGCAGATAGATCTCTGAAAGTCCTTGACTATTATCCATTCACCAGGTAGCAGATTGTGTCCAGGCCCCTGCAGAGGCAATGGCAAGGCGTCTTTCACCTGTTTATTAATGGTAGAAACACATTTTGTCCATTCAACACAATACTCAGTGTATCAGTTATTTGTGCTGTTAGCAATGTTTTTGGGAACAGGTGTAGTAATAATATGTATGTTAAGCATTGTGAATGCTCTGTTCTATTTCTATGTAAGCATGCCCTTCAGTTATGGGCATTGTTCCATCTTTGTGTTCTTTCAATTAATCTGTGCTCTTATTCATTTGAGTTCCATGTTCTGGAAGACATTACAGTGTCAGTTGCACTGCCGCTCTCCAAATGATGGATGCTCCAATAAAGTACTCTTCAAATTAAGCTTGTGGAGTCTCTGCTTACAACAACAGGTGAGGGGCCGTCCGCTCACTATTTCATGTGGACTGAGATGTGTTACAGTTTCGGGGTAGTTTGCATACTCATAAGGGCAAGTGGCAAGGCATCCACCCAAGTCAATGTTGATTCTGCAAATATTTGAGCTATCTTGGCCTTCAAGATGTCATTTCTCATTTTGATGGCACCGGCTGCTCCAGGGTGACAAACACAATGAAACTTCTGTTGTACTCCTATTGCCTTGCAGACCAATTCCATTACCTTATTGATGAAGTGCACCCTGTCATCATTTGAAATCATCTAGGGCAAACCAAAGCATGGAAATAATTATTTCAGCAAGCTTTTAGCTGTGATCACAGCATCACATCGCTTAGTAGGCCTTTGATCCACTTTCTGAACATACACAACATAGTCAATACATACCGAAACCTATTTGTAGGAGACAGCTCAATAAAGTACATTTGCAAATGTTCGAAGGGTCCCTCAGCAGGTGCAAAATACCCTGTAGGGATAGGAATTCCTTTACCAGCATTATACTGTGTGCATATCATCCAATGTTTATATAATTTGTCAGCATATTTCCATATATTAGCATTTTCCAAAACAGTTATATGCTGTTTACAATGCCATCTCTTCCCAAATGGGAAGGGTTGTGCATCATCAATGTCATAGGTTATAACAGTTTGTCAGGTAGCATGAATCGATAACTGTGTAGATTCTTCCAACAGCTATTCACCAAAGTACCATATTGTTGGCATTTTTGTATTTCTTCTTTAGTTGCTTGTTTTTGTAAAGCTGCTATACCCCTATCACTGAAGTCATATGCACTTTCTTTCTCTTCAATAAACATTTGATGGGAAACATATGTTAATGGCATGACATTCTGTGCAGTCTCTTTGACTATCTCATCAGTAAAACCATTCCCTTTGCCATCTATTATCTTTTCGTGTGCATTACATTTAATTATTGCTACTCTTTTTGGAAATGATAAAGCATTCAGTATTTTAACAATTAGTGGACCGTGTTGTATTTTATTTCCCTGAGTTGTAAGGAAACATCGTTTTGCCCAAAGCCTGCCAACATTATTCACAACTCCAAAAGCATATTGGCCATCAGTATATATGTTCACAGTTAATCCAGCGCTAAGCTCACAGGCACTTGTTAATGCTATTAATTTGGCTGCTTGTATCGAAAATTCTATTAGTTTACAAGTTTCAATGACATTGTGTAAGGTGGTAACAGCATAGGCTGCAGTGGTTGTCCCATCCTTGAGCTTAAAGCAAGAGTCATCAACCCACAAGACACCATCTCTTTCTTCCTTTGGTGTGTCCTGTAAATCTATTCTCTCTTTGGTCTGTTCTTCTGTGATCAGTACACAATCATGGGGCGAGTCAGTATCTTTCTAGGGAAGGTGCAAGAGAATTGCTGGATTAAGTGTGTTACATCAATGTATGGTAACATGAGGACTGAAAAAACATAACTCATAATGTGTTAGTCTGGAATTTGTTAAGAGTTGAGTTTGCATTTTGTTTAACAATCTATTTACAGAATGAGGTACATGCAGATGTACTTTGTGTCCTAGAGTCAGTATTTCTGCTTTTTTTTAGAGAAACAGCTGCTGTTGCAGTTGCATGCAGGCATGCTGGTCAGGCTCGAGCAACCATGTCTAAGGTGGTGGAAAAATAACCGCAGGGTCTTTCCCTGTCGCCCTGTTGTTGTGTAAGAACCGCAAGTGCGCACACATCTCGTTTATATATAAAAAGATGAAATTCTTTAGTCAGGCATTCCAAGAGCAGGAGCGTCACAAAGTGCCTGTTTGATTCGCAGAAACCTATTCTGGTAACCATGGTAAAGCTAGTAGGGTGTCTTTAGTCATGAGTTTTAGCAAGTGTTTGGAAAGAAGGGAAAAGGTAGGGATCCATTGTCTGCAATAGCCTGCCATACTGGTGCTGGCCAATAATATTTCATCTATGTGTTGTATGAGAGTGCTGATTGGTGTCAACTGAAAGGTGTCTAGTTGTCCTCTTAGTGACTGCAAATAAAAAGCACAAACCTCCAAACATCTTCCTCCGTGGGGTGATCACTGGTTTTTAATACAGGGAGAATTGGGCTATTGCATGGGGAACCCTGTAACTCTCTTATCACTATTTCCATTCCCTGTTCTCCTTCTGGTGCTATTTTGAACTGTGGCACTCATTGGCTAGAAAAATTATGCTTCACTGTTATTTGTACAGGTGCTATTGTCACGCGACCCACATCCTTCCAACCGGAGGCCGAAACATTGTTGTCTACTTTGTCAATCACCCATTCAGTTACTCTAGTTCAGGGTCGGGCGAAGTAGACATTAGTGGGAAAAGGAGAGTTTTTGGTGCATTCGAGACATATGCCATCTGCAGTGCATTTTATTGTTGCATGTAATTTTTAAAGTACATCTATGCCCAACAAGTTAAGGATGCATTTGTCTGTCAATACAAAACAATGTTTATCGGTTACTGGGTCAATGGTATATGTCAGTGGTGCGGAGACAGGGCTATGTAAGGGGAGGATGTATGATGTAATCATGCCTGCTTTTACAACGCATGCCTTTACAACGCGGGCAATACAGCAAAAGCGTCATTACCACATGTTCCATGACAACACAATTTGTTACAACGACTTGCGTTAGGGTATCGCTGGACTTTGGAATAGTATATTTTACTATTCCAACCCCAGTCTGTGCAACAGTAGGTAAGGTGTTGCATTTAAAATCCAGCAATTCGTTCCCTAAAGCTAGTCGCTGTAATGACTTGCGTGGTAATGGAACGTGTGGTAATGACGTGTTCGTTGTAGTGCATTTGTTGTAATGGCACTGAGTACTTCAGTCTGCATTGTAAACTCTGTTTCCCGTAAGGGGACAATGAGAAAACTCCACAGATGTATTGTACCTTCTCAAAAGGGGTGCATGTTGAATTATTTTCTGAGAAATGGAGGAATTAGTGGCTTCTGTGTCCAGGAGGAATTTTACCTTTTGTCCTTGTACCAATTGCTTCAACATATGGCTCTCTTGGATCCACTGAAATCTCCACCCATTCCTCTCTCCCTCCCGGGCCCCCTATTGGGAAAAATCATAATCAGGCAAAGGGACAATTACCATCTGGGATCTAATAGCCTGTCTGTCAACGTAGTTTTGTTGGTGTCCCCGATAAGTGGTGTCATTGGTGACATTAGCATAATATTCAGCATAAGGGCCATTATTGGGCATATCATTATGTTGTTGTGATCCTATGTTAAAAGAATTTCTGTATCACCCTTCGGCACATCCTCATGACATTGAGCGCCCTATGTTCGTTTTCTGTAATAATGGACATTCTCTTATCAAGTTAATGGGGTCCTTAGTGTGGCATACATTATCTACTTGGGCATTCTTGGGTCCGTAAATTGGTGCAGAATAATCCCTTCTTCTCACCATTGTTCCCAGAATGTGAACCTGCCTCTCCCTTGCTATAGTTGCTGGAGCAATACTTTACTCTTTAACTCTTTATGCTTCTTATCCTTATTCTGTTCTTCCTATGCCTGTCTCTCAGCATAGAATTGGGCAATGGCCAATACTTCTGTTAGTGCCTTTACTCCCCATGTTGGCTCATAGGTATGGATGGATAATCTTAAACATTCTTGGAGGTCATTTACAAAACAACTGAATAGGGCTTGTTGGGTGACCTCATCAGCAGCATCCATCCCACTATGGGCAAATAACACCTTTTGTATTTGGTAGAAGAAGACTGCCACATTTTCATCCTTTTCTTGTTTATAGTTGTTACATTTTTTCCAATCTAGTCTCTTACGGGGTACCAATTCTAGCAATCTAACCATTAATTTGCCTGGCAGGGCTGCTATTTCATCTGTCACTTGACCATCAGCTTTCCGTGCAACTCCTGCAGTATTCATTTTCGTCCAGTCGACATCTTTAAAGTTTTCTTTCCTGCACTTCTTCCATTTATCAGGTGGGAGACTACAGGAAAACATTTGGTCTAGGTCTTTCAGTGTTGACTGGCCTATGCACAATATCTTTTCTGTCCTGGTATACCATTCATCAGGGCTTTCCCTTATATCGGGATAGTCTTTAGAAAAGGCAATGAGTCCTGTTTTAGTCCAGGTGACATGTACTTGATAACAAGGGCTATTGGCGTCAAAACCTTGTTCTTCTCCTTAGGGGCCATCATAGATGCACATAAGGATTGGTACGTGTCAATCCATTCAAGATATAGGGCAACCACAGTATTACATTCAGCGTTTGTCAGGCCAAATGTCTCAGATTCACTGTCATAATGGGTGAAATTATTGGGCAGTGTCAGGTCCTGCGGCTGACACTGTTTAAACCTTACTGAATTATAATTAATGCGTAAGGGATGTATAAACTTTCCCATTCCTTGTATAATACCGTTTTTCACTGCTTTTTCACAGGTGTTCAAATTCCTATCCTCCTTCTCTGCATATTGCTTAGTGCCAGGTTTCATGCAGCTCTGAACTAATATTTTAATTTGAACTCACATTTCTGGTGTTATGGAGATTCTTAATAATTTAGTATTGAGAACAGGTCTCCCGTAGGCAGCAAATAGGGGGGGGGAGGAGGACAAGAAGAGTCATCCTTCATTAGGTCTCCCTGTTCTTCTACTGAAGGTATATAGGCACCGGGGGTTTCTGATATGACTTGTGTCTGCCTTAACTGATCAGTGGCCGCTTGATAGGGTAGCGGGTGTGGTCTTTTAGTGAAAATGTGTTAAATTATAGGGTCCTCCAAAATGGAAGGAGCGACGGTCATCTGTTCTGTTTATGCACCACAAATGTCCTACTCTCCTTCATATGATGTTCCCTCATCTCCTCTGCAAATTCACCAGCCCTTTTCTTTCTGTTATATTCCCTTGCTTTCTCCCTTTTCATTTCTTACTTCATATGTTTTACCTGCCATATTTTTCCCACATATACAGCACATCAAACTGCAACAGTCGTACTTTCCTCTTTCCTTTCTCAAACATACATTCCCTTAGATAATTCAATTTATCATAATCAAAAGTTCCATTCCACGGAAACAGGAATGCTGGATCCTTTTCAGTATACTCATGCCACAAATGAAAAAACAGTCCATTCTCCATCTGTTATTTAGTCATCATCTCCCCTGCTGGAGTTCCTTCTACTGGACATGGCTGTACTTCATCTACAAAATGTTTATTTACACAACACAGTTTACTGCAACAACTACCCATTTTTTCATTACTTCTATAAGATAATTATTTTAGTGCAGTTATGGTGAATCTTTTTTGTCACAATGCAAATGCTTCCAGTCACACCACTAGCTGCTAAAAATAATGTAGGACTATCACATAACAAAGTACAGCGCACTGTCCTGTCCCTCCGGCCATATTTATCATTAGACATCTCTCATATCATTTCACATCAGTACACACATCCATGGTACTCCTTACCAGGTCTCAACGACTGTGTTGCCTCTGAGTTCTTTGGATCTAGCAGGGGTAACTGTGTTCCCCACAGACTGTGACTGCAGGAAACGAATTCCTCTCTGTGGGTGCGTACTTCGAAGTCAGTCGGTTCTCCAACCAGTCCATGGACCGCGGCTCCTTCTAGTCCATCTGGATTGCCTTGGTGGATGCAAGACAAGCCCACAGTTTGTGAATGCACAAATCAGGTACTCTTGTCTGTTAATGAGAGACAGCAATCAAACACAGTTGTGGAGGTATATTTATTTAAGCTTAAGCTTGAGAGATACAAAGCAGTGGGCTTCCAAGTATGCTCTGATAGACGCAGCTGGCACAATCTTTTTATAGCATTTGAACTTCATTGACACATATAGAAATAGCTGAGTCAGAGATGTCTGCACATAATAGATTTTGTAAGTTAAGCTTAAGCCAAACACTAACAGGAATCTTATCAAAGCATGAATACATTCCCACTGTGCTGAGGACAGGTGCAGTTTTGACATCTGCTGTTTGTTTTCCTTTCTTATCTAGCTCTTATCTACCTGATCCTTCAGTTCTTGAAAACAAAGGGGAAGCTAACAAGAATAGACAGTTCATGGACTTTTACACTTCTCGGCCTAAGTGCAAAAGCTATTGTTTGTATAGCTGCAGGGTACATGACATCACGATGAAGAAACAACATGAAGAACAGTTGCTCAATATCACATTTATGCTCCCACACATTCTGTCAGGCTCATCACACAATTGAGACATGCTAGGCCAGGTATGTTAAGAAATTGAGAATCCCGATTCTACAGTCACCAGGCCTGCCCTTGTGCTCCTGCCCGGCCCTAGTAGACATTATTAAACAGCATAAAGTGCAGATATGGATAAGAACTAGGGTAACCAAGATGGGAGCCCTCTATACAGATGGTACATTAACTTCATTTGAGGGAGTACAGGCCAACTATGGCCTCATTCTAGGACATTTTTGCTATGCAATACCCTCCACTTGATAATTAAATGGGAATGGGGGAATTAGGGGACAGAACTCCCCATTCTGAGGTCTTACATGTTCTGCTAATCCATGGTGCCCAGTGACAAGCATGGATGACACTACAAAGTTCATTGTCTCCAACACTGAGCACACCCACAGTCACTCTGCCACACGCCTGGGAACAAAAGCTAGATAGGGAACTGTCGTAGAAGGAATGGAACCACGAACTAGAGTACATTAAAAGTGCAAATAGGACCCAATGGTTTAAATTTACTCAGTCCAGTTGTCTTCATTGTACCTACCTAGCTCCAGCACAGTTGGCTAGAATGTACCAGGGAGCGTTGAGTATGTGTCCCAGGTGTTGTGCAGATGACACTGACTTCTTCCATATGATGTGGGCGTGTCTGTAAATCTAAGTTTATTGGTCTGAACTATTGGTAGTCGTACGAAATGACGTTACAGGTAAAAGATTATTGCTTGACCTGCCAACCTACATGTTAGATCTGTTCACCAGCTCATCAAGAACCAAAACCACATCTAAATCTATTGATCTAGGGTTACTGATAGGTAAACGTAGTAGTGCTATGCATTGGAGGGCGACCAGGGCACCAGTTGTGAATGCCTGGGTATGAGAGTTGATATGATGGGCATCTGAGGAGATGAACGTCGTGACACTCCTCCGGAGTCAAAGAAGAATGGCCTCTGCTGTAACTGGCTGAGACATGACCCTGATAGCTCTCCAGTCAAAGTCGGATGGAAGACCCCCTTGGGGTAGTCGATTTGGTGACATAGTCTCATGTGTTATCATGATACATACAGTCTGTGGGGTCTTCCACACCTACGACAACTGTTGAGGCCTTGTGCAGTTTCTTGTATTGTACCCACCCCTACATCCCTGAAGACTGTTGCTTCCTATTATGCACTATATGCTCTGTCACAATAATTTGTCACAATGTTCCAGGTGCTGCTTATGTGATAGATCACAGTTGCTAGGTTCGTTTTAGCTTTATGATTTTTACACATCAATTGTAATTGCATGGTTATCGTGCTTTGGGGGTTGCCTGAGTAAGTTGAAACTCACGTAATGTGGAAATATATCACCTTTGTTTTTGTCATATGTCTTAATAAATAAAGCGATATTAAAAAAAAGAAGGGCAAACCAACTGATGAGTGTTGGTTTTACTACCCGATATCCCAAAACAACACTGATGCTAAAATCTATGCCAAAATACTAACCATTAAAATTGCACTTGTTATTGGACAATTGGTCATCCCCGACCAATACAGCTTTATTCCTGGGAGAGATATGACAACTCACATAAGTAATGCTATAGCTCTGTTTCATGTTGACCAAACTTGCAAGAAGAATGCCCGTATGATTATGCTTGACGTCAAAAAGGCCTTCGATCAGGTCTCATAGGAATATTTATGGAAGGTAATGAGGAAACATGATCTATGGCAACCGATTAATTAAGAGGGTACACTCTCTATATGTACAGCCTAGGACTAGTGTGGTTGCAAGGAAATGCCTCTTTTGCATGATCACCCCCAATTTTTGCACTGATGCTGCTAGTTTTTCCACTCTGAAGGTGCACTGAGACCTGCCAAATAGGCCTCAGTGACAGTGCTCTGACCTGTGACAGGTATATGTCTAATTGGTTCCCCCCACAATTAGCATAAGTTAGCTTACGTATAAGTCCCACTATACGGTACCAAGGGCCAGTAAGTTAAAGTGTCTAGTGGACTGCAGCCCTTATTATGTTATCACTAGTGAGACACAGCAAAATATGACTACTAGCACACAATTGCTGGTTGGCAGAGCAGTTGTCAACTGCTAACTCTACTTTGCCATTTACAGTAATGCAAAGCCAAAACCTTCCTTTTTAACATTTATAAGTCACCCCTAAGAATGGGGTGGGCCAAGGAGCTCCACACACTAGTGCTGGAGCAGGAATCAGTTTAAATAAACTTAATTTACCATCACACACAGGGCTCATCCTCACTGTGCTACAGCCCCGCAGGTCAAATGGACCTTGACCATTGCAGTTGAAAAGATCAGGAGCAAATCATCACATAAATAGTAATAATAATTTCTATCTAAAGTTTAGTCAATATTGGGAATTATTTAAGGTTTTTAAGGGTTTTGTTTTTCAAAGTTTAGTAGATCATCTTCATTCAGAATCGTAAGTTGTATTCATATTAATTGCAAATGATCAATCTTTTACAGAATTGATAAAAGAAATTGTTTAATTAAATTATAATAAAATGCATTAAGCGTGTTCCATAAAGGAAGAAATCCGTATTTCTAAGAATGGGGTGTCAGTAGGAACCCATAATGAGTTCAAATGTGAAAGAGAATGAGACCAAGCATGTTAGAAATTGGGTTTCTGGTTGGCAGAGGTATGTACCCTGTCGAAGCAGGAACCACAATCCTAGTCAGGGTAAGTCACAACACACCCTAAATTATCCTGTGCTCACCCTCTGGTAGCTTGGCACAGACAGTCAGGCTTAATTTAAGAAGCCATGTTTAAAGTATTTGTGTAACACTTCAAACAGTAACACAGTGAAAACACCACAAAAAGTCTCCAGACCAGGCGAGAGCTTATTTTTATAAATAAAACAAGACCAAAACGACAAAAATCAAACAGGTAAAAGTCAAGATGTGAATTTTTAAAGAATAAATGTAAAATAGCGCTTAGAGGCAATAAGCACTTAAATGGGCTTTCTGGTCATGCTGAACCGGGACAAAGTCAAAAGTTCAGACTGACTGTGATGGAGCATGGGCCAGATATAGGGACCCACTTGGGCCCGGTGAACCAAAGTACCTTGATCCGGGCGTGCGACGACATCGAAGAAGATGCAAAGTGCAGTCAAAGCAATGCGTCGGTCAAGCCACGCAGTATGTGAGATGCGCTGAGATTCTCCATGCTATGGCGGCATTGCATCGGTTCTGAGTGCGAGGCACCAGTTCCGAATGTGATGCATGGCTACTGCTCCAGCAGCAGGTGATGCATCGATTCCGAAGGCGTTGCACTGGTTTTGCGAGCGATGGGCCGGCTCCGTTCCACGCTTCAACGAGGATGCACCAGTTCCGATCCATGCAAAGGGGAAGATGCTCCGGATCCGACCCATGCAAAGGCAAAGATGGGCCGGTTCCGATGAAGATGCATGGGTTCTGGTTGTAGAAGCACCTTAGGCTTCACTTCCAAAGGTCCAGGGCTGGGGTGGCACCACGTGGCAGGGCAGACTCACAGCTGGTAGAGTCCAGACGCAGTTGCAGGTAGTTGAAGTCTTTGATATGGTTAAGACCTAGAACAGGAGGCAAGCCTGCAAGCCTTTGTAGTCTCTTTGCGTTCAAGTGATACAGGTCAATTCCTTCTCACCCAGGCAGAACAGCAGGCAGCATGGCAGCTCAGCAAGGCAGGAGCACAAGAAGGCAGAGGTCCAGCACAGCAGCAGTCCAGCAGAGTGGCAGCCCTTTCAGCAGCACAGCAGCTCTTCTTCCTGGCAGAGTAGTTACGGGTCCACAAGTGTACTCAGTTGGTGGTGTCAGAGGTCCAGTACTTATCCCCAGTTAAGCCTTTGAAGTGGAGGGATACTTCTAAGGGAGGCCTTTGAAGTGCACAGAGTCCTTGTCCTTTCTGCCCTGGCTCCACACTCCCTACAGGGTGGTATGCAGTCCTTTGTGTGTAGACAGGACACAGCTATTCAGGTGTAAGTGAGGCAGCCCTCATCTCCACCCCCCATCAAACTAGTGAATGGCCCATTAAGGCCCATCAAGTCACACCTAAGCACCCATTGTGTGTGGCTGTCTAAATGGAATGCACAAAGCCCAGCTGCCACCCACCCCAGACGTGTATTCAGAGACAGGCAGAAGGCACCAAATGTCTACAGTAAGAAAATGCCAACTTTCTAAAAGAAAACAAACAACCCAGAAACTATCTGGGGATACTTGAGTGCACTACAAAATACGCACTCATAAAAGAGTGTCAACAAAAGTGATCACTTTTGTTGACACTCTTTTATGAGTGCGTATTTTGTAGTGCACTCAAGTATCCCCAGATAGTTTCTGAGTTGTTTGTTTTCTTGCTCGAATTTGGCGGTATGCAGAACCGTCACCTTGTTGCACACACATGGTTTCAAAATTGTGTCTAAACTAGTTGTATATTATTGTTTCGAGGTATCATTGAGTGCATTTTGCGCTGCACACTGTTGTTTTTAACTTTCTAAAAGAGGCATCTGCTAAACTGTAATTGGAAATCAAATTTCAACATACATTGTGATTTTAAGTTGTGAATCCAGTGACACCAATATTGAAAAGTCTATCTCTTCACAACTGGGAATTACACTAAAAAGATGTAATAATGTAATCCCAATGTTAACCTTTGGGAGAGCTAGGGCTTGCAGGAGTGAAAAACTAGATTGGGAGTTTTACCACTACCAAATCATGTAAAACTTTAAAGTACATATCTTACTTTTTAAATGCATTGCACTCTGCCATATGGGCTGACCAGGGTCTACCCTAGGGGTTATTTATATGTATTAAAAAGGAAGGTTTAGGCCTGGCAAGAGGTTTCACTTGCCAAGGTGGACATGGCAGTTTAAAACTACACACACAGGTTCTGCAGTGCAGGCTTGAGACATGGTTGCTGGAGTGTGAATCAGTTTAATTAAACTCGATTTACCATCACACACAGGGCTGATCCCTGCTGTGCGGCAGCTCCAACAGGTCAGGCCTTGGCTGATGTAGTTGAGAAGACCAGGAACAAATCATCTCATACTAGTAGTCACAATTTATATTTAAAATTTAGTCAATAATGAGAATCATTTAAAGTTTTTAAGGGTTTTATTTTTCAAAGTTTAGTAGATCTTTATCCAGAATCATAAGTTTTATTCATATTAGTTAATAATCAATCTTTTACAGAATTGATAAAAGAAAATGATTAATTCAACTACAATCAAATGCATTAAGCATGTTCCATAAAGAAAGAAATACCTATTATAAAAATGAGGCGAAAGGTGTCACTAGTAACCCATAAAGAGTTCAAATTCGAACAAGAGTGAGATCAAGCATAAAGCTCATATTATATTCAAAAGTCAATAACTGATCAAAGTAGAACTTTCCATAAAGAAAGGTTCATGAAACTCAGTAGAGTCTTAAAGTAATAAGGAATAAGGCAGAGGAAATGTGAGGTAGCTGTAGCAATCGTAATCAGCAAGGTGTCTGGGCAAAGGCAAGAAGGAATGAGGACAAAATGGCATGGCGAGAGTAAATGGCAGGAAAGTTGGTAGAGGGAGAATGGCATGGAATAGCATTGAATGGCGTTGAATAACGTTATCCTACTTTAGGAACACGTACTATTAAAAACAGTCTAAAAATAATGTTGCCGTTAGTATTGCATGTTCTCCTCCTTTCATCCAATCATCTTTCAGGGTTCTGACTGGGAACAGGTTGACTCCTCTTTTCTCACATGAATAAAAATGGTTTACAGTAACTTCCAAGTGTGCAACTTTATTATTTTAGTCTGAACTACACATGAGGCTTTTTCATTCTAAACATCCTTTCCCATGACTGGGACTACATTTCTAACCTAATCAAACAAAATGTATGTTAGCTAACAATGGGCTATGTAGAAATCAAGACATTCGCAGTAACGAGAGAAACATATTTACTCAACATCATCCTTTGGAAATAAAACAAACATGTTAAATGAGGTCAAGTTCAGTTTATGTGCTGCATTCTTTGTGTGGTTATTCTTCATAATTTTACTAAATGATAAATTCTAAACAAGCATTTTAAACCTTTCTTTGAATAAGCAGAAACATTTTGCAGAGTTATGTAAAACATTTATTTAATAAAAACATGATCATGGAAAGATCAAGCATTAAACATTTGATGCGTGCTTCAACACATTTTAGTCAAACTACTCGTTAAGCAATCCTGCTTTAAACAATTTTAAGGCCAAATTCGTTTAAGTATAGCTCTTTACTACAGTTTTACACATTTTTAAACGCATATTGTTAATTTAAGTCTGCACGTTAATTTTGCACATATATATTACAGCTATATTATTTAGCGTTGTACTAAAAAACGCCTCTTCACTAGGAGAAAGGTTCTGCTATCTTGGGAGTGGGCAGAATGGTGCATTCTGGTCTAGATGAATGCCACACCTCATGGCAAGTCATCACTAGGTGGGAGGGGACCTGGTAGCGCATTGGCTAGCAGTCACCACATCCCCCGAGTGCATAACCTGGGCATAAAAGTGGCACCTCTGGCACCCAGACCTCAGATGGGCTAATCAGGGACTCACGCAGATCCTAGCACCCCCCTCCATTCATTGTTTGCGGGCTTGCAGTTATATACATCTAACCTTAAGGTCCTGGAAGCACAAAAATCAATTGATCAAAGTCTTGAGAAGTCATCAGCGGAAGAGGGACTGGAAGCACAAAAATCAATTGATCAAAGTCTTGAGAAGTCATCAGCTGAAGAGATGTATTGCCCTGATGAAGTCTGCTGTAACTGACACAGCTATAGACAAAACACATGTTGGCACATGGGCACCTACAAAGACGTTGGAATAAAAGACTTCTGAAACCGCGACCTCAGCATCAAAATTGTGTGCTTGGAGAAATTGTTTGATTATCTTGGGACTTGGTCCATGTTGAGAGGGATGGTTGGCTTCCTCTCCTCCTGAAGCACCAGTTGGACATTTTATCAAACCATACGTTACATTTTTTGTTAATTTCTTTGAAAAGTGGTAGAGTGCGCCAAGTATACCTAGCCATTTCTCGCTTGTTCTTAATCAGGGACTTATGACAATCAGGCAATTATTTTGCAATAGTGCATTATGCTCTTTTATTAAGCTACAAAATATATTTCAATTGCCTGAACACAAAGTCTTGAAGTACCTGCAGATACAAGATAACTTTCCTAGATATATATAGCTAATATCAGATCAGAAGGAATTACTGGAATTGTTCTACAATAGGAATAGAAAAACTAAAGTCTGAGATTTTTACACTATGTTCATGGATGAGGCTGAAAATGAATTAGAAACATTGTCTCAAAAGTGGAGACACATACTTGGGCAGGAAATCAGTATTGCATATGTCACAAAATTCATAATAAAGGGCTTTAAAACATTTAGCTTAGCAAGTCTTTGATTACAATAATATAAGATTTTGAATTTGATATATTATACTTCTGATGACTGATTAATTACATATGTTTATGCAGTGCAGATGCCTGGCTGAATTTTGGGGGAAAAGTAGCAAGTGTGGTCTCAGATTTAGTCAGTTTAGACATTTTTTTAACTCCTTAGACTATAATATTTGGTTTTGATGAGACACTGACACAAAGGTTTAGTCCCTTTATCTTCAATACAGTGGTAGTGGCCAGAAGATATATTGCCCTTGAATGGATCAATCCCATTCCACCAAGCAATGACAAATGGTGGAATCTAATGTACCACACATATCAAATTGAAGCCGCATTACAAGACTAAAGGTGGAATGCGTAAAAGACTATTTGCAAAAAAATGGGGACCATTGATCATTATGGGCAATTAAGAACTATGTAACCCCCTCAATTAATTATATGGGTATAAAGTAATGTTATAAGCTGTGTTGCAGATCTTTGTATAGATCTATAGGTCTGTTTGTTTTATATATATATATATTCGTTTCCTACTTCGCCAAACCCCCGCTTCTGAATCGTATGGGTGCAGCCACACGCGAATGCGAATCCGCGAACCATCCAAAAACAAATCCAAAAGGAAGATGTGGCGCGATCAAGAGGTATTATTTTGATGCTTTTTTGAACAACCACCATTCCTGACAAACGTGTTTCGGCCTGCACGGCCTTTGTCAATGTCAGTCTCTTTAAAATTCAACACCAATTTAACATTGCTCCACTCATTACTTCCGGCACAGAGTTTCCTATAGGAGTCAAAAACTGATTTTCCTTCATAGCATGTAAACAGGACGACCATTTTAAAGAGATGTTATTATTTCAATCCTCAATGCTTCTCATTACATATTTCTATAAATAGACCGCAATCAAATTTATACTTCCATTTACTATCATTGTCTAACACGAGGATAAATTACACTGAATATATAATTTATAATTCATCAATCTATACCTAATATACACCTTCATTGCGCCCTTTAATGGGTTCAATAACGTGTCTATGTCCTAAAGTACTAATCTGACAGTACATTTTAATAAAGTTACTATGTACACCCAACCATTCGTTTACATTTGATCATATCTAACATTTGGTATTATGTACATATTTGATGTGACTATTTATCACATATATTCCTTTCTAGTGAATCAAAAATAACGGCCATTAAAAAAAAAAATTTATTATTCACATGCTAAAAAGTGTCTAGATATTGATGTGCAATCTAACAAATAATCTTTCATAAAGTAACTTTGTGCATACAAAATTTCTTATTCTATGTTTTGTAACTTCTTATTTTGACTGTAACACGGTCTCTAACTTTGGTACCAATTTAAACTTCACCTTCCACCTTTATCAATACTATTAAGCCCTGTATGCGCCAGGACGAGGTGAATATGAAATTTCTTATTCTTGTTTATTCAACACTACATGTCAACGTGGTTTCAGTGGAATAGTTGCCCTCTATTTCCCAAGCTTGGTACCAGTTTGAACTTCACCTTACTCCTTTGTCTATACAACTAAGCCCTGTATGGGCCAAGATGCGGTGGCTGAATACCATGATGAACTTATATTGCACAAAGTGACTCCTTCAATTGGTTTTAATATTTATCTAATTGCAATAAATATGATTTTTTATCTTATTGTCCGTTTGCTCCTCTCTATAACTTACACCCTTAAAAATACAA
Source organism: Calotriton arnoldi (assembly GCA_963921515.1). Classification (NCBI taxonomy): domain Eukaryota; kingdom Metazoa; phylum Chordata; class Amphibia; order Caudata; family Salamandridae; genus Calotriton; species Calotriton arnoldi. Next base: position 73,947 of record CAWUFW010020713.1, on the reverse strand, counting down.
AGTGCTATGTGCAAAAAAAGAATTAAATATCTTCTGTAAATTCTTTAAAAATTTGTGAATCACTATTCTATATCAGTGCTATCATTCCAACCTAATAATTCATTTTAACTAAAGACTTCGATTATCAGATCCTACTCCACTCACTTAGATTTTCTTTTCCTCGCTTTTATCCATCTAAGTATAAGTCTCTCGTTCTCATTTCAATAATGTATTTAGACTCTAACTTTCTAAGAGTTCTCACCCTATCACCTCCTCTTTCCATTGCAGGGATATGGTCTATGTTGAAAAAGGATAAAGGACTACTCTCACTATGAAGTTTTAAAGCAAAATGTCGTGCAACTGGATAAGAGTCATCTCTGTTTGTTATTGCTTGGGTATGCTCTAGTATTCTCTTTTTCGCCGGGTGTACTGTGCTTCCCACATACCGAAAGTCACAAGGGCATACTAAGCAATACACTACAAAAGTCGTATTGCAATTTAGTAATTTAGTAATGGGTTTTAAAATACTACTTCCCGGAACAGAATATGCTTTGACTTTCTTGCTTTTCCTGCATGCCTTACATTTTGTGCAAGGAAAGAAGCCAGTTACCTTAGGTTTCTCTGTGTTTTTCTCAATAAAATGGCTATGGACCAACAGGTCCTTCAAGGAGGTACTCTATTTAAAAGTTACATTTGGTTTGGATGGTAAAATTGGACCTAATACTGAATCTGGCTGCAAAATGCCCCAATTCTTTTGTACTATATTACAGATTTCCTTTGAATCGGCTGAATAGTTAAGAATCAATCTTGTTATAGCCGCTCCATTTTGATCACTCAACTTCTGTGTTAGCAGATCTTGTCTCTGTTGTACCTTGACTTTATCAGAGGTTTCCCGTATCACTCTTTTCAAGTACCCTCTGTTTTCAAATCTCCGTTCTGCCTCTACACTTGCCTGCTGGTAACTTTCTGATGTAGTACAGTTACGTCTTGAATGGAGAAACTCACCGTAGGGAATACTATTTACAAGACTTCGTGGGTGTTGGCTTGTAGCATGCAGTACAGAATTCCCTGCTATTGGTTTCCAGTATAATCTTGTTAACAATTGACGATTTTCAATATACACTAAAAGGTCCAAAAAGGCTACTTCTGTATTATTAATACAACTTGTACATTTTTAATTCAAATTGTTCCAATTTAGCTCTGTTATATAGTCTTCTGCTTTTTTTTGCGAACCTCGCCAAACAAGGAATATATTGTCACTATATCTTGCCCACTGGGCAAGTTTGCCCACCCAACAATCATTGTGTTCCGCCCAGGCCACGTGCTTCTCCCACCAGCCGACAAAAAGATTTGTGTAACTGGGGGTGAAGCACGTGCCAATAGCGGTCCCTTGCTTTTGTAAATATAGTTGACCTGCAAATAGAAAAATATTATTCAAGAAAAATCGCATAAGTTGGAAAATCATCAATGCTCATGCAAATAAGATGTATATAGAATAGCTATATCCAATGTTATAAGCAAAAAATTGTCTTCCCATATGATGTTCTGTATGGTTCTTATAAAATCTGTAGTGTCTTTCACATAAGAACTCAGACTTCCATAAAGATCGATGCATTTTCTAACAAACTTCCTTTGGAGGATACTATTGGACGCAGAAAAGAGGCAAGAGAATTGCTGAAAGAAGCAACAGAGGTGTAGAAAGAAGCAAGAGAAGTGCAGAAAGAGGCAAGTGAGATGCAGAAAGAAGCACGAGCAGTGCAGAAAGAACCAACAGAGGTGCAAAAAGAGGCAAGGGGGTGCAGAAAGAGGTAGGAGAGGTGCACAAAGAGGCAAGAGAGGTACATTAAGAGGCAGGAGGGGTGCAGAAAGAAGGAATAGAAGTGCAGAAAGAGGCAAGAGAATTGCTGAAAGAAGCAACAGAGGTGTAGAAAGAAGCAAGAGCAGTGCAGAAAGAGGCAGGTGAGGTGCAGAAAGAAGCAAGAGCAGTGCAGAAAGAACCAACAGAGGTGGAAAAAGAGGCAAGAGGGGTGCAGAAAAAGTTAAGAGGGGTGCACAAAGAGGCAAGAGAGGTACAGAAAGAGGCAGGAGGGGTGCAGAAATAAGGAAGAGAAGTGCAGAAAGAAGCAACAGAGGTGCTGAAAGAGGCGCAAAAGGGTGCAGAAAGAGCAAGAGAAGTGCAGAAAGAAGCAACAGAGGTACGGAAAGAGGCAAGAGAGGTGCAGAAACAGGCAGGGAAGGTGCAGAAAGAGGGAACAGGGATGCAGAAAGAGGCAAGACGGGTGCAGAAAGAGAAAAGTGGGATGCAGAAAGAGGCAAGAGGGGTGCAGAAAGATGCAAGAGAGGTGCAGAAACAAGCAAGAGAGGTGCAGAAACAAGCAAGAGAAGTGCAGAAAGAGGCAAGAGAATTGCTGAAAGAAGCAACAGAGGTGTAGAAAGAAGCAAGAGAGGTGTAGAAAGAAGCAGGAGAAGTGCAGAAAGAGGCAATAGAATTGCTGAAATAAGCAACAGAGGTGTACAAAGAAGCAAGAGAAGTGCAGAAAGAGGCAACTGAGGTGCAGAAAGATGCAGGAGAGGTGCAGAAAATGGCAAGAGAACTGCCGAAAGAGGCAAGAGGGGTGCAGATAGAGAAAAGAGGGGTGCAGAAAGAGGCAAGAGGGGTGCAGAAAGACGCAAGAGAGGTGTAGAAACAAGCAAGAGAAGTGCAGAAAGAGGTAAGAGAATTGCTGAAAGAAGCAAGAGAGGTGTGGAAAGAAGCAAGAGAGGTGCAGAAAGAAGCAAGAGAAGTGCAGAAAGAGGCAAGAGAGGTGCTGAAAGAGGCAAGAGAGGTAGAGAAAGAGGCTCGAGAAGTGCAGAAAGAGGCAAGAGAAGTGCAGAAAGAGGCAAGAGAGGTGCAGAACGAAGAGAGTGACGTGCAGAAAGAGGCAAGTGACGGGCAGAAAGAAAAAGGTAAGAGGGGTGCACAAAGAGGCAAGAGAGGTACAGAAAGAGGCAAGACAAGTGCAGAAAGAAGCAACAGAGGTGCAGAAGGAGGCAAAAGAACTGCAGAAAGAGGCAAAAGAGTTGCAGAAACAGGCAAAAGGAGTGCAGAAAGAGGGAACAGGTGTGCAGACAGAGGCAAGAGAGGTGCAGAAAGACAGAAGAGGGGTGCTGAAAGAGGCAAGAGGGATGCATAAATTTGCAACAGAGGTGCAGAAAGAAGCAAGAGCAGTTCAGAATGAACCAACAGAGGTGCAGAAAGAGGCAGGAGTGGTACTGAAAGAGGCAAAAGAAGTGCAGAAAAAATCCAAAGAGGAGCAGAAAGAGGCAAGAAAACAGGAGAAACAGGCAAGAGAGGTGCAGAAGGAAGAAGGAGAGGTGCACAAAGAGGCAAGAGGGGTACAGAAAGAGGCAAAAGGGGTACAGAAAGAAGAAATAGATGTGCAGAAAGAAGCAACAGAGGTGCTGAAAAAGGCAAGAGAGGTAGAGAAAGAGGCTCAAGAAGTGCAGAAAGAGGCAAGAGAAGTGCAGAAAGAGGCAAGAGAGGTGCAGAACGAAGAGAGTGAGGTGCAGAAAGGGGCAAGTGAGGTGCAGAAATAGGCAAGAGAGGTACAGAAAGAGGCAAGGGAAGTACAGAAACAGGCAAGAGTAATGCACAAAGAGGGTAAGAGAGGAGAAGAAAGAGGCAAGAGAGGTGTAGAAAGAAGCAAGAGAAGTGCAGAAAGAGGCAAGAGATGTGTGGAAAGAGGCAAGAGAGGTGCAGAAAGAGGCAAGAGATCTGCAGAAAGAAGCAACAGAGGTGCAGAAAGAGGCAAGAGAACTGCAGAAAAAGGCAAGAGAGGTGCAGAAAGAGGCAAGAGGGTACAGAAAGAAGCAACAGAAGGGCCGAAAGAAGAAACAGAGGTGCTGAAAAAGTATAGAAAGAGGCAAGAGAAGTGAAGAAAGAAGCAACAGAGGTGCAGAAAGGCAAGAGAGGTGCAGAAACAGGCAGGAAAGTTGCAGAAAGAGAGAACAGGGGTGCAGAAAGAGGCAAGAGGGATACAGAAATTTACAAAAGAGGTGCAGAAAGAAGCAAGAGCAGTGCAGAAAGAACCAACAGAGGTGCAGAAAGAGGCTAGAGGGGTGCAGAAAGAGGCAAGACAAGTGCAGAAAGAAGCAACAGAGGTGCAGAAGGAGGCAAAAAAACTGCAGAAAGAGGCAAGAGAGTTGCAGAAACAGGCAAAAGGGGCACGGAAAGAGGGAACAGGTGTACAGACAGAGGCAAGAGAGGTGCAGAAAGACGGAAGAGGGGTGCTGAAAGAGGCAAGAGGGATGCATAAATTTGCAACAGAGGTGCAGAAAGAAGCAAGAGCAGTGCAGAATGAACCAACAGAGGTGCAGAAAGAGGCAAGAGTGGTACTGAAAGAGGCAAAAGAAGTGCAGAAAGAAGCCAAAGAGGTGCAGAAAGACGGAAGAGGGGTGCTGAATGAACCAACAGAGGTGCAGAAAGAGGCAAGAGTGGTACTGAAAGAGGCAAAAGAAGTGCAGAAAGAAGCCAAAGAGGTGCAGAAAGAGGCAAGAGAACAGCAGAAACAGGCAAGAGAGGTACAGAAAGAGGAAGGAGAGGTGCACAAAGAGGAAAGAGGGGTATAGAAAGAGGCATGAGGGGTGCAGAAAGAAGCAAGAGAAGTGCAGAAAGAAGCAACATTGGTGCTGAAAGAGGCAAGAGAGGTAGAGAAAGAGGCTCGAGAAGTGCAGAAAGAGGCAAGAGAAGTGCAGAAAGAGGCAAGAGAGGTGCAGAACGAAGAGAGTGAGGTGCAGAAAGAGGCAAGTGACGTGCGGTAAGAGGCAAGAGAGGAGCAGAGAAAGGCAAGAGAGGTGTAGAAAGAGGCAAGAGAAGTGCAGAAAGAGGCAAGTGAGGTGCAGAAAGAAGCAAGAGAGGTACAGAAAGAGGCAAGAGAGGTGCAGAAAGAGGAAAGAGATCTGCAGAAAGAAGCAAAAGAGGTACAGAAAGAGGCAAGAGAACTGCAGAAAAAGGCAAGAGAGGTGCAGAAAGAGGAAGGAGTGGTGCACAAAGACGCAAGAGGGGTGCAGAAAGAGGCAAGAGGAGTGCAGAAAGAAGCAACAGAAGTACAGAAAGAAGCAACAGAGGTGCTGAAAGAGGCAAGAGGGGTGCAGAAAGAGGCAAGAGAAGTGCAGAAAGAAGCTAACAGAGGTGCAGAAAGAAGCAAAAGGGGTGCAGAAAGAGGCTAGAGGGGTGCAGAAAGAGGCAAGACAAGTGCAGAAAGAAGCAACAGAGGTGCAGAAGGAGGCAAAAGAACTGCAGAAAGAGGCAAAAGAGTTGCAGAAACAGGCAAAAGGGGTGCAGAAAGAGGGAACAGGTGTGCAGACAGAGGCAAGAGAGGTGCAGAAAGACAGAAGAGGGGTGCTGAAAGAGGCAAGAGGGATGCATAAATTTGCAACAGAGGTGCAGAAAGAAGCAAGAGCAGTGCAGAATGAACCAACAGAGGTGCAGAAAGAGGCAAGAGTGGTACTGAAAGAGGCAAAAGAAGTGCAGAAAGAAGCCAAAGAGGTGCAGAAAGAGGCAAGAGAACAGCAGAAACAGGCAAGAGAGGTGCAGAAAGAGGAAGGAGAGGTGCACAAAGAGGCAAGAGGGGTAGAGAAAGAGGCAAGAGGGGTGCAGAAAGTAGCTAGAGAAGTGCAGAAAGAAGCAACAGAGGTGCTGAAAGAGGCAAGAGAGGTAGAGAAAGAGGCTCGAGAAGTGCAGAAAGAGGCAAGAGAAGTGCAGAAAGAGGCAAGAGAGGTGCAGAACGAAGAGAGTGAGGTACAGAAAGAGGCAAGTGACATGCAGAAAGAAAAAGGTAAGAGGGGTGCACAAAGAGGCAAGAGAGGTACAGAAAGAGGCAAGACAAGTGCAGAAAGAAGCAACAGAGGTGCAGAAAGAGGCAAAAGAACTGCAGAAAGAGGCAAAGAGTTGCAGAATCAGGCAAAAGGGGTGCAGAAAGAGGGAACAGGTGTGCAGACAGAGGCAAGAGAGGTGCAGAAAGATAGAAGAGGGGTGCTGAAAGAGGCAAGAGGGATGCATAAATTTGCAACAGAGATGCAGAAAGAAGCAAGAGCAGTGCAGAATGAACCAACAGAGGTGCAGAAAGAGGCAAGAGTGGTACTGAAAGAGGCAAAAGAAGTGCAGAAAAAAGCCAAAGAAGTGCAGAAAGAGGCAAGAAAACAGCAGAAACAGGCAAGAGAGGTGCAGAAGGAAGAAGGAGAGGTGCACAAAGAGGCAAGAGGGGTACAGAAAGAGGCAAGAGGGGTACAGAAAGAAGAAAGACGTGCAGAAAGAAGCAACAGAGGTGCTGAAAGAGGCAAGAGAGGTAGAGAAAGAGGCTCGAGAAGTGCAGAAAGAGGCAAGAGAAGTGCAGAAACAGGCAAGAGAGGTGCAGAACGAAGAGAGTGAGGTGCAGAAAGGCGCAAGTGAGGTGCATAAATAGGCAAGAGAGGTACAGAAAGAGGCAAGGGAAGTACAGAAACAGGCAAGAGTAATGCACAAAGAGGCAAGAGAGGTGCAGAAAGAGGAAGGAGAGGTGCACAAAGACGCAAGAGGGGTACAGAAAGAGGCAAGAGGGTGCAGAAAGAAGAAACAGAAGGGCCGAAAGAAGCAACAGAGGTGCTGAAAAAGTATAGAAAGAGGCAAGAGAAGTGAAGAAAGAAGCAACAGAGGTGCCGAAAGGCAAGAGAGGTGCAGAAACAGGCAGGAAAGTTGCAGAAAGAGAGAACAGGGGTGCAGAAAGAGGCAAGAGGGATACAGAAATTTACAAAAGAGGTGCAGAAAGAAGCAAGAGCAGTGCAGAAAGAACCAACAGAGGTGCAGAAAGAGGCTAGAGGGGTGCAGAAAGAGGCAAGACAAGTGCAGAAAGAAGCAACAGAGGTGCAGAAGGAGGCAAAAGAACTGCAGAAAGAGGCAAGAGAGTTGCAGAAACAGGCAAAAGGGGCGCGGAAAGAGGGAACAGGTGTGCAGACAGAGGCAAGAGAGGTGCAGAAAGACAGAAGAGGGGTGCTGAAAGAGGCAAGAGGGATGCATAAATTTGCAACAGAGGTGCAGAAAGAAGCAAGAGCAGTGCAGAATGAACCAACAGAGGTGCAGAAAGAAGCAAGAGTGGTACTGAAAGAGGCAAGAGAAGTGCAGAAAGTGGCAAGTGAGGTGCAGAAAAAGGCAAGAGAGGCACAGAAAGAGGCAAGATAAGTGTAGAAAGAGGCACGACCCTGTGGTGCGGGAGCCCCCGTACTGCGGCATGGCGAGGGTCCGGGTGCCCGTGATGGGGTCCATCGGGCCAAGGGAGGCTCCCCCGACCTGGCTGGGATCAGAAGCAGGGACCGGGCCAGGTGGGGTGTGGCTGGCTAAGTCCTTTCCACTGCGTAGTAGGAGTTAACGACCCTGTGGTGCGGGAGTCCCCGTCCTGCGGCCTGGCGAGGGTCCGGGTGCCCGTGACGGGGTCCATCGGGCCAAGGGAGGCTCCCCCGACCTGGCTGGGATCAGAAGCAGGGACCAGGCCAGGTGGGGGGGTAGCTGGCTAAGTCCTTTCCACTGCGTAGTAGGAGTTTGGAAGTGCCGAAAGAGGCACTTGAGGTGCAGAAAGAGGCAAGAGAGGTACAGAAAGAGGCTCAAGAAGTGCAAAAAGAGGCAAGAGAGGTGCAGTACGAAGAGAGTGAAGTGCAGAAAGAGGCAAGTGAGGTGCAGAAAGAGGCAAGAGAGGTGTAGAAAGAGGCAAAAGAGGTGCAGAAAGAGGCAAGAGATCTGTAGAAAAAAGCAAGAGAGTTGCAGAAAGAGGCAAGAGAGGTGCAGAAAGAGGCAAGAGATCTGCAGAAAGAGGCAAGAGATCTGCAGAAAAAAGCAACAGTGGTGCAGAAAGAAGCAAGTGAAGTGCAGAAAGAAGACAGTGAGGTGCAGAAAGAGGAAGAAAGGTGCAGGAGGAAGAAAGGTGCAGAAAGAAGCAAGAGAAATGCAGAAAGAGGCACAGAAAGAAGAGACGTTTGTGCACCGTTAGTACCAGTTTAACACCCACATTTTGTAATAAGTAACACGTGACCATTCCAGCTTTGCAAAGGGCCTTCCCCCACGCTGTAACACGTGATGCTGCATTTTTGGGAACATTTGAGCCGTTTGAGCTAGAAACAAGGCTTTTTTTGTTAAAATCTGCAGATTAGGCAGCAGATGATGGAATACTTGGCAAATGCGGAAATTGTTTAATTATGTGAAAATTGGTGCAGCCGAACAGTCACATAATTCCAGTGCCCCTGCTCATACCTCCGGCTAGGTCCAGAAGTGCTCCTCAGTGGTTCCTTCTGTTTTTTGTGCCTTATTGAGTTTATAGTTTAACTTCTATGGAAACGAGGAAGACTAAACCTGCGGTTACCACTCCACAACACAGACAAGAATACCACATAATTACTCTCCAAAACACATGGGCACTTCTGGCCCCGAGGACCCCATTCCCTGGGGCTGGCCCTCAAGTTGGGGACCGTGGGGGGAGCCCTAATGCCCCCACTGTCCATGCCGGCTTCCCGCCTCCTGCGGGAGCCAGCATAGCTTTTGGGCAAAGGGAGCTGCTAACATGTAGCTCCCCTTGCCCAAAAGCAATTCTGCTTTGCTTCGTTGAAGCGAGAGCAGGTTTCCTGCTCTCGCTTCAACGAAGCAAAGCAGTGTTTGCTATGGCTGGGCGGGAGCCGTGAAGTGGCAATTCCACCATCACAACGGGCTAAGAGAGCCCTTTATTAAATAATAAGGTATGGCCAACATCAGAAAATGAAAGAATTTTCGTAAAATAAAATAGTAGTGTGTTATTCTCATAGCACAACAGAGATTAGTACTGGAATAGCCAGAGACGGTAATCAAAACATATATAAATCGTATTTTAACAAGGAGAAAGTGCTACTGTAATATTTACTAGCGGATAGAGCACGCACCCTATTTAAGTCACAAATTCTGTACAGCTGTAGGAGGGGCCATAGCGGTCAATAAGCCATGGCCAAATAGGTGGTCTTACCACTGGCCCGAGTGGGGTAAAGTCAGCGCCATATTGGAGTGGGCTTACATGATAGATAAATGATAGTAAGAAGCTGTGCAAACTCATGGCCTGACGCAAAGGGTATTCAGACCCATTGTGGGGTAATTATCCAAGGATAAAGAAAAAAAAATGTTTGGCAGCCATGAGTAATGAGGGTGTGATGAATAAACACCACGCTAGAAAATGTGATCAATAATAATAAAAATAGCATAGGGGAGTTCCTATTGAACAAAGTGTTCATAAAAAGACAATAACCTCAAGGGAAGAAAGGGAAAAGTGAGTAGAGGGATGAGACAAATATACAACAAAAAAACAACAATAAAAGCATTAGTGTATATACAAAGGGTTTGAGTTTGTTCGACCCTGGAGATAAGATATCATAAACACATTTGTACACAACATTGGTAGTTGTTTTTGTAGCAGTATCTCTTCACAATTTTGCATAGCGGTTCCCTGGCCCTATGTCAATGTAGAAAGTAATGCATCTCATTGTCTGTATTGTGGCCTTGTTTGATTGCACGCAAGCGACATATCCATTTCGCCTCGCATTGCCTGAGCAGGAGTTCCCTATCTCCTCCTCTGTTGTTCGCCTTTATTTGACCTATCCCATGGAACCAGAAGCCCTGATCCCTGGGATGTGTTGTCATGTAATGTTCCGACAGGAGATATCTACGGTCGCCATTAATTATGGCCCTCCTGTGTTCTTGTATGCGTTGTTTGAGACTTCTTTTGGAGCTACCAACTTAGATCATATTGCATCTGCAACCCACCACATATACTACAAAGGTGGTGTTGCAATTGATGAGATGCTTTATCACGTATTTCCGGGGGCTGTTATACACAAATTCCTTGATCTTGTGGACCCTATATGTGCAAATGTTGCAAGTGTTACATGTATAAAAGCCTGGTGGTTTCTCGGGAAGCCGTGTCCTTCCGTTTTGTTGTGACATAGCTGGGGCACAGTTCATTTCTAAGTGAGTTACCTCTTCTGTAAGTGATGGAAGGGTTGGGCCTAATGCTGTTCTGCATGCTGGGGATTTCCTGTAGTAGGTGCCAGTTCTTTTTAAAAAGCCTAAAGATTTTGTCACTATATGTAGTGTACTATGTAATGAACCTGACATTGTTGTTCTGTGTTTTTTTGTTATTCTTAATCCTGCTACTGTCTCTCAATGTGGCCTCCCTCTCCAATCTGGATGCTCTTGTCTCTGCCGTGTTAAGGGTCCAATGGTCATACCCCCTTTCTTGAAATCTCTTTTTGACAACTTGGATATTTTTATTAAAGTTGCTGCTCTTGCTACAGTTGCGTCTTATCCTCACCATTTCACCAAACGGTATGTTGTTAATCACCGATTTGGCATGGGCACTGGTAGCATGAAGTACCGCATTGCAAGATGTTGCTTTCCTAAAGAGTGTGCTATGTACCTTCCCATCCTTTACATAGAAATGTAGGTCTAAATAGTTCATTTCGTCTTTGTGGAAGTCCATAGTGAGCTTCACATTAAATGCATTGTCATTCAGATAATGAAAGTACTCTCTGAGGGAGCTCTCTGTGCCAGACCAAAGACAGATAATATCGTCAATGTACCTCTCCCAGAAGACTATGTGTTCAGTCCAGGAGGAGGCACGTCGACTCCAGGCATGCTCCCTCTCATACCAGCCCATGAAAAGACAGGCATAAGAGGGAGCACACCTGGATCCCATGGCCGTCCCGCGTATCTGTCGGTACCAAGTGCCATCATGGAGAAAAAAGGTTTTTGTTAAAATTATCTCCATCATTTCCAATATCATAACATTATCATAACATTGTGTTCATAACAATCCGCACTCTCCCTGTCCAAATAGGATCTTGCTGCTCTAACTCCAAATGTATGTTTAATGCATGTGTAGAGACTTGCTACATCAAAGGTCACAAAGTACAGGTCGTCTGACCAGGATAGGTCATTGAATTTGTTAAGTATATCTTTTCTGTCCCTGATATAGGACTTAAAACTACCAACTAAATATTTACCTTATATATACCTTCTTTTGTTATTGACCACAAATTTTGTTGTACTTTCTGCGCCGCTCACGCTGTTCGCTCACCCTTTTGTGTCACTGCGCCGTTCACTGTCACTAGCACGTTCAGTGCACAACCCCCTTATGGTTACTTATACATACAATGTACTGTAGTGCTGTTATAACTACTTGCAAATAAGAACCTTTGTTTCTCTACGAATTTCTTTGGGTCTCCCTTTTTTCCATTTCTCCTTTTGATTAATTCTGGTTTTTGAATTTGCCATGTGAAATAATTTCCAGTTGAGACATTGTTTTTTGTACGCATACTTCACCCGGGTCTCGAATGGGTCAACGGGTATACTCCTGTTTGTTTGTTTCCTGCATATCCTGATGGCCCATCACCAGGCTAATGGGTCTTCCTGAGCTAGAGTGGTGGGAGGAGTTATCACTGACATCTGAATAGGGCTGTGCCTGTCCTCACACAAATCTGTCTCCACCCCTCTGTAGTGTGTCTGGAACCAGGTCAGGGAAAGGCAGGGTCTTGTGCACTACAAAGACTTTCCTTTGAAGTTTGCCTACTTCAAAGGTAGAAAGGGGTATAAGTATTGGACCTCTGACACCCCAAAATCAGGCCACTTCTGGGCTGAGGACATTCTGCCAGGAAGAGAAGCTAGATGCTGTAGTAGGGACTGCCATTCTGCCTGTTGCTTTGTTGTGCTGGCCTGCTTCTTGCTACTTCTGTCCTAGGAGTGAAAGGACTGGACTTTGCTTTCTACATCCTGCTTCCAAGGTTCTCCTGCTTGTGTGTGCTTACCTCCTGTTAAGAAGTCTCAGGGCCATCAAAGACTTCACCTGCCAGTGCCTGGGCTCTTCTGCGGAGAGCCCAGACTTGCCAAGTGATGCTAAATTGAGATACTGGTCCCTTGGAAGTGTAACCTGTGTGTAAGGAGAAAATCCATGCGTCGACTCCCAGCGCCTGTTTTCTCAACGCATCGCTGCAAAAGATCGACGCATCGCCGCTGCCTGCACCGAAGCGTGGTCTCCACTCGAAGCATCGACCACGGCTTTCTTCGCAGGTCTTAGCTCGCCGTCGCAGCACATCAAAAGAATCGCCGTAGCGGAAGACTCGAGCCCCGTGTCGCCGATGTCCATGGCACCCGCTCCAACTCAGCACAGGCTTTGTGGCTACGGAATGAACGCAGCGCCTGCTTTGCTGCTGTCGCACCGATGCAGCGAGTCTGGATTTTTGGCGCATCGTCCCTCAATGACAATTCTTCATTGACACTGCAGTAAGGAACCGAGGCAGCGTGTCCAGAAATCAAAGCATCACCTCCCCTGTGTAGTAAGGAACCGATGCATTGCTTTGCTTTTCCGTCACCTCACCTCCCCTGCGACTTGCACCGTCATTGAGTTTTGACACATCTAAGGTACTTTGTGCTAAAACAAATGCATCCTTTAATTTCTATGGACTAAACTCGCTTAATCTTTTAAAATTGATATTTTTACTTGTGTTTGTTGGATTTTTGTCGTCTTGGTCTTGTCTTTATTAAATAAATATTGCCTATTTTTCTTAACTGGTGTAGACGTCTTTTGTAGTGTTTTCACTGTGTGTGTGTGTGTGTATGTGTGCGTGTGTGTGTGCACAAATACTTTCCACATTGCCTCTGAGATAAGCCTGACTGCTCATGCCAAGCTACCAAGGGGGTGAGCATGAGTTGTCTTAGCTGTGTGACTCCCTCAACCTGACTAGAGTGAGGGTCCCTACTTGGATAGGGTGCGAACCACAGCCAACTAGAGACCCCATTTCTAACACCACTCCACCAGTTTGTCTTGAATGTGGTTCAGAAAGAGTGGAAAGATCCTGATAGGATAAATTTGCGACAGTTCGTGAGTAAGCTTTATACCCTGGAACACATGGACTCCATGACAGATGAGAACATTCTGAAAAATGTGTCTGATAAAAAAAGTGGACTCTGCTTTGAAGAAAGTTTTTCAGGAATCCATGTAACCATGTGAGCTGATATTTATGGAGTTTACACAGTCCAATCCTGGTTACGGATTTATTTCAAGAGTCTATTTTAGGCAATTCAAAATGAATCTGATTGTCTGCCCTTACTAGAAGGGATGCAGTGCCAGATAGAGGTTCTATCAGACATTTCTTTTGATGTGATCCGATCAGCAGCCCTTGCAGGGGGAGCTTCTAGTGCCACTAGACGTAAATTGCATCTTAGATGTGGGAACACGAATGCTACTCAGAGGGCAGCTGCGCTGAGACCGCCCTTTGAAAGGTCCAGGCTGTTTGGTGTTGAATTTGAGGATATCCTCCTTTGCATGTTCAAGGAAAGGAAACATTCATCATCCTTCCAATGCTAATCATTTAGAAGTTCTAATTCTTCAAGAGTAAGGTCCTCTTTTCACTAACTATCTAGAAGACAGCTGAATCAAGATCACTGTACTAAATCTCAAGGCAGATTGTTTCCTTTTTTATTAATGTAGGAAACAAGCAGGATACACAAGGGAAGAATCAGCATTTCGGACTATGCCGGGACACTTGACTCTTTATCAAGAGTCGGAGGTAAGATTCAGCAATTCTTTTTACAGTGGGAACTCATAACAATGGATCATTGGGATCTTCAGGTTATCAGGAGAGGTTATCAGATAGAGTTCCTCTCAGATCCAACTTGTACTGGGACTATACACACTCCACTACCTAGAGACTCAGTCAAAAAGAAGGCTTTGTTGGAGGGAGTTCTGACTCTTCAGGAAAAAAGTAGCCATTGTGCCAGTTCCCAAGGAGGAAATGGGGCAAGGGTTGTACTCAATAGTATTTCTTGTTCCAAAGTCCTCATGGATTTATCGTCTAGTCATCAATTTGAAGTATCTCCACAAATTCATTCAGAACATGATTCAAAATATTGATGCTCCAGGGAATTATTTCTCTCATTCCAGCTGGTCATTTCCTCATAACCCTGGATCTTATGAATGCTTACCTGTGCATTACAATTGCACGGACTCATCACAAGTATTTGAGGTTTGCTTTAGAGGATCAACATTGGCAGTTCAAAGTTCTTACCTTTGGGTTGAAGCCAGCTCTAGGGTCTTCACGAAAATTATGGCTCCATTAGTGGTGCACCTTAATGTCCTAAGGATTCCTGTCTTTAACCTAGACAACTCATTCCTCCATGTAGAAAACCTGGAACAGATCCAAGGATTTTGGGAGCAGACAAAGACATTAATCTCTAGTCTCAGTCTTCTTCTGAACTTTCCTTAGTGTCAGCTTTCTCCCTTCAGGGATCTGGTATTCATCAGAGCTCGGTTCAGAATGGATTTAGGGAACAGTTTTTTTCCAAAGAAAAGAATCCTTCATCTTCGATCAATGATTCTTGACCCTTTATCCAGAGATGATGCCCCTGTGAGGCTGTGCTTGGAAGAACAGAGGAACATGGTGGAACTGTCCTTACAGTTCAGTGGCCGAGACTCCACCTGAGTCGTCTTCTTTGGCATCTGAACAAACATTGGTCCTCAACAATAAACTCAGTGGACAAGATAGTCCCTCTAACTCTCGCGTTCTGGAAGATTCTTCTTTGGTGGTTGGCTCAAAATCTTTCCAAAGGAATGAGGATGCACATGGATTCTCCAGTAGTACTGAGTACAGATGAAGGCAGTCTGGGTTGGGGTGCCACTCTTCTGGACAAGACCTGTCAGTGCAAGTAGTCTTTTCTGGAGAGTTGCTAGTCATCAAACTGGAGAGAGCTAAGGGCGACCTTCTGAGCATTGACTTTTTTTTTCTTCAAGTATATCTTTGCCATTGGACTTCAGCTATGATATACTTTGCTTTGTAATGACTGGGACGAGGGATGGAGGGGTAATGCCCCGGTTACTTAACGGTAATTTTAATTAATCTCGCCCTCATCACAATCATACATATCCTTCTGTCCACCCTCCCTCCGGTCAGTCCTTCGACAAGTGTTGGAAATAGACAGGAGGAACCAGGAGAGCCAGCCCCCTTAATGGCACCTGGGTGAGTCGGTGGGGCTAACAGGTATGGATTTTCATGTTTTTTGCTCCTGTCATGAGGTAACATTACCTCGCTTTGTAATGACTGGAAAGAGGGCAAGCTGGACTAGGGGTAATGAAGATTACCAGTAAGTAACCAGGGCACTGTTTGGCCTGTCCCACTGACCCCTGTTGTTGCTTGCTTCTTGCCTCCTCGGCCAGAAAAAACAGCGCTATGATGTGGCCAAGGCTGACCGTGTCATAGCACTTTCTCTGTTCCTATGCCCTTGTTATTGCTTGCCCCATACACCTGTCTCTCTTACCCCATCATTGAGTGCACCGTTACCCCAAACCCCTTACCCATTGTTGCTTACGTCCTAGTCTCAAGCCCCCTTCTGCTAGAAAAAAGTGCTATGATATGGCCGCATCATACTACGTTTTTCTTAACTTTTAGCCTTGCTGCACACAACATGGCTAAAACACATTGGCAAAGCCAATAGCTTTTGCATAATCGAGACCTATTGGCTTTGCCGATGTTTGTGTAAGAGGGTGCCCCTGCAGCCCTACTTTCACACAAGCATGTAGGGTCTAAAGCAGGCTGGCTACATCTGCGGCAGTGGGAAATATATTGAGAACGCTTGCATAAAGTGCTGTTGATACCAAGCTACCTCTAGGTACTATTTAAGCTGAACTGAAGAAACACTTTCAAGAATCCAGCCTTTAAAGGTCCAATAATGTGCTCCTCCCTGTAACAAGAATGCTTCTGTTTTTTTTAGCTGGATTTTTTGCAGATGAAGTTGCTGCCTTGGTAAACATTTCACTCACCCACTCACACTTTCCTCCTGCATTGTGCACTTCTGGTGTGTGGCTGTGTGTACCTTGCAGTCAGCAGATGCTGCAGGCTGATCTGAGCTGACAGGTGTACATTCACAAAGTTAAGCAGAACCCAGACAGGCACCAGCATAGGATGCACTCCTGTAATGTTTTTCCTAGGGCTCGAGTCTTTGGGCCACTGGATCTTTATATCAACAACAATGCATTTGAATGTGTTTATTTATTTACTGACTTTTTAAAGCACAAACACAGTTGAATAAGTCACTTTTGAGCGCTGCAGTTTGGTTAATGGAACCATAATGGTGAGGTAAAGTCCAGCTGATACAAGGAACCCTGTACAGTGTTTGCAGTGCGACCCTTGATTGTTTTCATTCCATACAGAGTGCTCAGTGTTCAGGACTTTTTCGCAAGCACAGACCGATTGGAACAAACTCCACCCCACTCTCAGAGCTGAACTTGGAGGCTTGAACTCCCAGGCACCTTCAACATTTGAACCCACTTTGAAAACCCGCTTAGAAGACATTGAGTGCAGGTGTTGCACTGTTGTAGTGTTATGTAGTTTTGTACTTAATTGTAGATTCCGCCAAGAGGTAGTAGAGAACTTTCAGTGCAAAGTTCACATGACCCTGTCACCTGGCGTGGATATGGTGTCTGGCAGCTTGATCTGCACTCTTGGTCCAGATCTCACATGGCCTTTGTGGTGTTGGGCCTCAGGCCCACATTACAGAAATGATGGACACAGACACCAGGTGAATGTAGAGTAGTAACTGGCCACGGGCACGTGCACCCGGGCCCTTTTATTGGCGGGGCCACGTCACTCGTGACACCCGTGATGGATGGGTGTGGGGGTGCAAGTGTGTCCAGCCCTCGAGGGAGTGGCTGGGAGGACAGCGTCCTGCCGAACACTAGAACGTGTCCTGCAGGACACTACAGCCTTGTCACTTATGGTGGAGACTGAGGGCCTGATTTAGATCTTGGTGCTGGTAGGCAAAAGCGGATGGTGGTGGGACTCCAGCCCCTTTACTACCGAGCCAATCACGATGTGCATTCCCGCTAACCTAACTGTGGCAGCCAGGCTGCCACACCTGAGTTGGCAGATTGGGAGGGATATAAGCATGAAACGTAAATTTTTTCTAATTTTCTCACTTCCTGCTGCCGTGAATCTGAAAGTACTGCTGTTGCTGCTGCTCCTGGACCAAGACGAAAATCAACCCCTTTATCGCCGGAACAGAAGGTAAGTCACTGTTTTACCTGTTACCCTCGGAATTGTAGCTGTACATTAGCACTGGAAACGAGCATGTTTGAGAAATACTTGCAAGCAATACTGCAATGATGTGCAATGCATATGTCTATAATGTTGTACTTAGAAAAATGTTTTAAAACACCTCAATATCATAGCAACATCATTCAATCTGGTACTAACTCCCTTCATGGCAATAGACACCTACACAAAAAGTCACAGCAATCAGAAATAGAAATGTTTCCATACAGGTGTGTGCAAGATTTTTCCTTGACCTACCATATCATATCATCATCATATTAACTTTATTTTCGATCACAAAGATCTTATAAAGTATATAGAATAAGGAGAAAGTTAAAATGCATAAAAGCATAGAAATCATACTAGGATACATCTCTTCCATATATACAGATAAAAATACAATAAAAATTATTAGACAATACATTTTGAGCATCTGATTCGTAGAGCTAGCAAACATTTAGCCAAGCCAAAGACTATTACTCTGCGAGTGTCTGTAGAGAGAATTCTCAACAAATCAAGGTAGTGGCCAGGGCCTATAAGCCTACACAAAGGGATTATCCACTTACCCCTCAGGGTCTTATAATAGGGGCAAAAAAATAACAGATGGACCATAGATTCCTCTACAAGCTGGACAATTATCATCAGAGGGATCATTAGTGTGCCACTTATTACAAAACAGTTTAGTGGGAAGGGACTTGCATCTGAATTGAAGGAATAATTTACGTGCAAGGGGAGGGACAAATTCATAGATAGATTCCTCAAACAGCGAGAGAGGTTTAAAGTTCATAAACTCCTGGGTCAAAGTGCCCACCGAATTCGTCGCAACCTTCACCAGTGTGGACTCCCGATAGAGGGTTTTGACCCTGCTCTTCGAAATTGAGCACAGCGTCTCAGGGTTAGACCAGTAAACCTCCATCCCTAGTTACCTCAACAAATCTGTCATGGTACTGAACCAGGGAATTGTGATTACCTTGGTCTGTGTCAGGAGGTCCCTAATCGCAACACGATATGGGGCAAGCTCCTCAATTGTCCATAGGCGGTGCCAGAACATTAAATGCTTGTAGTCCAGCTTGTGGGCCAATTTTCTTTTTCGCTCAAATCCCAAACAATTGGAGTCAGGGGGGTACTAATTGGTAAATTGAAGAGCATTCTTATAAAACGATGTTCTATAGTAGTGAGACAATCAGTATTCCTGCTACCCCACAGTTCAGCTCCATACAATGCGCCTCCTAAGGCTTTGATATTGTATATTTCTAATGCTGGGGCCACTTTCCTGGACACTGTATTTTTATGGATCTTAGTTATGTGGGCTGTCTGCTGAATTAGGGACAACTGTGTTTTCTCAATATGGGGTGCCCAGCATAGGTTTGGTGTCAAACGGATCCCCAGATAGTCAAAGACAGGGACTAATTCTAATGTGTGGTCCCCTACATACATATGTCTCTTGGAGGGCTTCATAATGCCCTTAGAAAATATCAACTTTATTTTTTGCCTCGTTAAGTTCCAGGCCACGCTCATCATAGAAAAGTTTAAAATCATTTAATAGGTGTTGGAGACGTAGTGATGACTTTGATATTAATAACGTATCGTCAGGGAAGAGGAGTGCAGGCACTCTTCTCTCCCCGACTTTTGGGGTATCGCACCCATCCATATCGAGGAAACCTACTACACCATTGATAAAATGGGAAAATAGAGTTGGCGCTAGAATGCACCCCTGTCTCACTCCACGATTTATCGTGAATGGCTCAGCTAATTGGCTATCCTCCCCCCACCTAACTTGGGCTTTATTTGCTGAATGCAAGCAGATTAGAATATCAAGCAAATTCCGAGGGAGTCCCATCTCTGCCACCACCCTCCAAAGTTTGGCTCGAGGTCCCAAATCAAAGGCGGTAAGCAGATCCACAAAGGCTACATATAGCTTCCCCCTTTAATGACTACCTCTTTCCAGTAAATGCAGAAACAGCGGAATACCTGATCCAGGGTGCTGATATTGGCACAAAAGCCCGCCTAGAAGTCAGACAGAATATTTGAATCTAGAATCAAGTCCTGGATGCGAGCCAGTAGCTGCTTGCAGGAAATTTTCTGCTAAGAGTCGATTAGACTGATGGGTCTGTAGCTGGCCGGTTTTGCCCTATTTCTTTTCTTATAGATTGGTATGATCTCAGCTATATTCCAAGAAGAAGGGATTTCCATACCTGAGAGGATGGCATTTGTTAGCATATTAATGTATGGGTCCCAGACTTTTAAATCCTCTCTATATAGGTCGTTAGGGATTCGATCGGGCCAGGGGCTCTAGCTGGAATACAGGAGCTAATGGCTACTTTAGTTTCTTCAAGAGATATTACTAGAGTATCAACGGTGCCAGATGGAGCTTTCTCTCTCGTGCCTACACCCTCATCTTCCTCCAAGTTTCCTAGAGCATATAGCCCCCCAAACTGGGAGACCCACTCTTCTGGCTGTACTGTGAACTCCAAAGCCAACTTGGGTCCATTCAGACAGTGGCCACTTTTCTCCAAAAGGATGTATTATCTTTGGCTACCAGTGCACTATGTGGAAGGGCCCGTAGGGAACATTCGCATTAATTCTTGGCAGACTCAAGTACTTGTCTATAACTAGCTCTACATACCACCATATCAGGGCGGATTTTAGATTTTACTGCCTGTAGGAGCTCACCCTTTGCTTTTCTACATTCCTGGTTGTACCAGTCTGTTACAGAGGCCCGCCTTTCCCTTCTTCTTTTACATGGCAATTCTTCCCTTTTTTCAGTTCACCCAGTATATACATAATCTGCTATAGAGTATCTCATGCTTATTACTCAGCTTCTCTATTATTTCTACTTTAGGGAGTTTGGACAGCTCTTCTACCTCCGCAAGGACTTTGAGTTTACCTACTTCCAAAGCCCTTATGTTTTCCTCCACCCAATCCCATCTGATTGTCCTCTGATTATTAGTTATAGACAGTTTACCCAGGTCAGTCCAACCCCTAATTTCAGGTTCACTCTCTCCCTGGTTTGTTAGGGAAAGGATCAGGGCATTATGATTGCTATCAGATCTTTTAGCCACTATCATATCAGATACTATGGGCCATAGGCTAAGATCAACTAAACAATAGTCAATTCTACTGGCACATCCAGGTCTGTTAAAGGTCAATTCACCATTTGGGTCAGATTTCGTCCTACCATTTCTCGCCCTAAAGTCATACTGCAGTGTGAGGGCCAACACCTGACCGCCTCTCTTGGACCATCTAACTGGTGGAAGATCTAACTGCGGGATTTGCCAAAGTTTGTCCCACTCCTCGGTCAAATCTAAGGGGGCAAGAGCAAGTGGTTCAAATATACAATTGAAATCTCCAAGTCCTAATAGCGGGGCATTTCCAGTACATTCGGATAGAGCATAGTCTAAAATACGAATAGTGTTGGTTTCCTCAGAGCCCAGGGCCACTCTATTATATACATTAAAAATTCTCATTTTTATTCCAGTGTACAGTGCAAGATCAATTGCTAGGATGTCCTGGGAGTCAACAGGAACTAATTTGACTTTGGACCGAAGTGCAATTTTAACCCAAATGACTAGGCCTCCCGAAGGTCTCCCCATCTCTTTCCTTGTTGCATTAATGCCATAAGATGAGTACCCACACCTATGGGGAGTATGTAGACTCCAAGTTTCCTGGAATAAGATCACGTCATGGGAATCCACAAAATTGCCCCATTCTGGTTCAACTAACAATTTGGCGATCCCCGCGACATTCCATACCTGAACTCTTAGCTGCCGTGGGGTACAACAGTAGAGGAATTGTCAAGCCTATGCTCAGTGGTTTCGCACCATTCCTCATTGTAGATAGCATTACCGTTGCCCTCCCCCTTTAAACCTTCGCTGGTTGGGGCCAAAACAACATCAGTTAGCAAGGGCCCCAGACAAGGAGGAATACCGTAGTTGAGATTTTGCCAGAATAGGACTAGGGGTCATTTCGTTAACATCCTGGGACGACAATCCTCCTTCCTGCAGTCATCCCTGTCTCCCCTCTACGCCCTGTTTCACTAAATCCCCTATTTTCGGAACAAACCCTAAGGACCCAGGGCCCGTAGCCATAAGAAGTCTATATTTAATAGCAATAGAAGTATTAGCAAGTGGGATGGTACGAGAGTCAATTGCCATCAGTCTATCTACTAGGGCTCTATTAAAGAAACTAACTTTGACTACATCTTTTGGCAACCCTGGTTGTATTAGTCTTTTGACTTGCTTAATGTCTTCTCATATAATGGAGTAACAGCGCCGTGTTTCCCTGAACCAATAGGTTACCTTATTCTTGAGCGAGACAGAATCCTCACGTCTGTCACTGGGAAGTTTAGGGACCTCCACAAGATAGATTACAGCTTCTTCTTTCTGGGCATGCACTGGGGTATAAAAACGGTCCTTAACCACCCCTCTTACAAAAGATCGAAGTAGGCTTTTCATAGGGGAGCGCTCCTCGTCTAGTACCACCTCTCCTCTTTCAGGCTCTCTACCCACCACCCTAACCTGAGGTAATCCTCGGTAGGCTACCGGTTTATCACTATAGCCATTTTGGCCCGGGCGACCTCCTGGGTGGTTGGAAGGAACGCGGCTATAACACCAAGGGGGGGCGCAGTGGGGCAAGTAGGTGGTGGCAGGGGCTATATCATAATCATGCCTCCTTGCTAGCTTGTGGTGAATGGGGATAAGGGCCTTGTGGGCACTAGCTAATACTTTTGAGTCCCTGGTGAATTTGTCTTTTCACTGTTCACCCTCCCCTTTAGATCAGCAACCACCTTTCTCAAAGATGCAACCTCATCCCTAAGGGACTCAATAGTAACCTCTACAATAAGGAGGAGCCTTCATCGCTCTTTTCATTAACACCAATAAGAACTCGCCCTGCCACTCCATTAGCCTCCTCTGAAAGTGCCTCATCTGTTATGGCATTCAACTTGGACTACCTGTACTTCTACAGGTGTGTCCAGGTGCTCACTACAGCCCACTGAAGGTTCTAGTTCTGGTTCTGGAATCCTACATCCTACCCCTTTCCAACTACTTTTTTTTTTTTTTTTTTTAAACATCTGTGGGATTCGTTTAGTGGCCTTAGCTGGGGGAGGTGCAGGGGAGAGTTCCAGCGGAGCTAAAGAAGCTGAAGAAAGGGTATCAAGGTTATTGCAGTTAAGAGATTGAGTGGAAGTTGGGGTAGTCGCTGTATACACAATTTTGTGGCATTCCGTATGTAGAGTCTCAATTCTATCCATTGCGTCGGAGCAAAAAGCACCCATGGGCATTTCTTTGGAGAGAGATGTGCCCTGGGCTTTGACCTGGCCTTTCCTTTTGCCCATTGCTCAACAAATTCTACGGGTACAACAATTGCGAAAAGGTGTGTGGGGTATACTGGGCTGGGCTAGGACCAATAGGTCACGATCTGTGTTAGCCCAGTGGGAAGCCTAAGTGGCCCCCACGAACTGGCCCAAAGGATTGTTACCCCCTCTCTTGATCACAGCCTCCCTGCAAGGTCCTGACAATAACCGTTAGTATAAAAAAAAGGAAGAAGGGACGGCGTGTTAGTCTCAGGGCTATTGCAAAGTAGAGTACCTGTCAACTGGGTGCGGTGCCCAGGGCTGGTACCAGAAATCCAAAATCTACTGCCTAGGGGGTGGGCCCGCCCGCCTCCTCCTGTCACCGACGGGCGCAGGACGGGCCTGCCCTTGGCCCGGGCTGTGCCTGGGCGTGGCACATCAAGTCCCTCGCTACAGGACGCCCCCCCTGTATTTATGGTGCTCCTGCACCGGACAATGCATTGCGGCCCCTCCTCAGGCTGGTGGCTGGGAGCTGCAGTCTCCCTCTAGGGCAGGAGTGTCAGCGGTGTCCTGCGCTGCGGGATGCCTACTGTGTAGTTATGCCGGATCACTGACAAAATATCGAAGGTCAAAAAATCGGCCTACAAAAATATCGGAGCAAGAAAATCGATGTCAAGAATATCGATATGCTATCTACAACATGGTAAGTACAAAAATATCGGGAAAAAAATATCGATGTCAAAAATATCGTTATTAAAAATATCGGGGTTTTTTTGTTAAAAAAAAAATGTAAAATAAACTAAATAATACTTATAAATAAAATAAACAGTTAAAAATATTTTATAATGTTTAAAATTAATAAGTAATATATATAATTTAATAAAACATTAATTAAACATATACATCTAATATATAATATATATACTTACTTAATAATCAGTTTTAATAATTATTTTAATAAATTATAAATTATTAAAAATTATAAATTACAAATACATCTATACACATAAAACAATAACAAATAAAAATTAAATAATTATGTATAACAAATTAAAAATTTACTTTTAATATTTTTAAAATTAATTATATACTACATTAACTAAAATAATACAAAAATATTAAATAGCGGAGGAAATAAAACTACTATTACAACTCCAAAAACAACAGTAAAAAATATTGGATAGCGTAGAACTTAAAATTACTATTCCAACTCCAGAGAGTGCAACAGTAGAGAAAGTGTTGGATAGCGTAGGGGTAAAAATTACTATTCCCACTTTAGGCAGTGCAATAGTAGGGAAAGCGTTGGATAGCGGGAGGGTAAAAATTACTATTCCCACTCCAGAGAGTGCAACAGTAGGGAAAGTGTTGGATAGCGTAGGGGTAAAAATTACTATTCCCACTCCAGTGAGTGCAACAGTAGGGAAAGTCTTGGATAGCGGGGGGGTAAAAATTACTATTCCAACTCCAGAGAGTGCAACAGTAGGGAAAGTGTTGGATAGCGTAGGGGTAAAAATTACTATTCCAACTCCAGAGAGTGTAACAGTAGGGAAAGTGTTGGATAGCGTAGAAGTTAAAAATAACATACTTATAAATAAAATAATTTTTTAAAATAATTAATGAATTAATTATTAAATAACTCTGAACTATTTACAAATACCAATAAATAATTATTAAAAACATAATTACCAATGAAAAATTTATTAACAATAAATTAATAACAAATACCAATAAATAATAATTAATTAATATTAATTACCAAATAATAAATATTGAATAAAATATTTTTAATAACAAAAACATTATTACAACTTAATTACCAATTAACAAATATTGAACAATTAAATGCTTCTTTATACCAATAATAATAATTACTAAACATTAATTACCAAATAATTACTTATTAATATATTAATTACATTTATCAATAAATAATATTTAATTACCAATGAATGATAAAACAACAATAAATTAATTTTCATTACAAAAAAATTATAATTTACAAAAATTACCAATTAATAATTCATGTCCAATAAATTAATCATCAATACCCAACAATAAATGTAATAATTACTTAATTTGATTTCAATTACTTCCAACACTATTCCCCTATAAACGCACAACACACTCCAATAATAAAATAATACACTTAACATAATGATCAATTAATCAATTAATAAAAATAAATAACCAATTAATAAAATTACCAATTATTAATTAATTAACAATAATATAATCATCAATACCAATTAATTAAAATAAATTATGACTTAATTACAATTAAATTACTTCCCACCCTATTCCCCTATAAACCCACAACCCGCTACAGAACTTAAACGCAAAAATAATTACAATTAATCTATAATTCCTAAAAATTAATAATTAATTTAGTATAATTAAATTACTTCCCACCCTATTCCCCTATAAACCCACTAGCCGCTACAGTACTAAAAAACAAAAATAACTTATAAAAACATTATTAACATATAAAAATTGTATACATATATTTTTAGACAAGTAGAACACTGAACAAAAACACATATAACACATACATATTAAATACATAACAAAATACATAACAATAATATAAATATCGATATTAGTAACATCGATATTAGTAACATCGATATATTTGATATCTATATTACTAACTTCGATATTACTTACATCGATATAAAAAAATTCGATATTACTTACCTTAGGGTCGATATTCTGTCCATCGATATTCTTAACATCGATATTCTGTCCCTTCGATATTGTCACCTCGATATTAGTGTAGGTCGATATTTATTTTTCGATATTTTGACTGCCCACCGTAGTTATGGCGCTCCTGCATCGGACAAAGCGTTGCGGCTCATCCTCAGGCCGGTGGCAAGCTGGGAGCTGTAGTCTCCCTCTAGGGCAGGAGTGTCTGCGTGGTCCCACACTGCAGGACGCCTCCCATGTAGTTATGGTGCTCCTGCACCGAACAAAGCATTGCAGCCCCTTCTCAGGCCGGTGGCAGGCTGGGAGCTGTAGTCTCCCTCTAGGGCAGGAGTGCCAGCGGGGTCCATATCATATGCATAAACAATATACCCAATAAGACCTACTCAAATCCATGATAATGTAGCAATTGCACTACAAAATGCTACAAGTGGGTGTACATGGAATGTTCAAACAATCTTACCTCTAAACTGCAAACATGTCAAGGATGTATGAAGGTCAAATGTCCCCTTGGTCTGTGCAATTAATGGCAAACATTAGATGTTATTTAACTGTAAAGTGTCAGCGTCCCTGTGCAATGCATATGTGAATATTATTGACACATCATGTGAAAATAAACACACATGCATTATCCAGTCACAATAACAGACACATATATAAATTTGATGTAAGTGTCCAGTAACATGAGGAATGCTTGCACCAAAATTGCACCAAAAGTAACATGTCCATTACAGATGTACAACACTAATGTATGCATTTTAGAAATATCTAAAATATACAAACTGTGCTTGTCACTGTCACAAATGTGAGTAAGTGCACGGCACACATATTAGCAGAGATAACATAATCAGCAAACAATTAGCAACAATCCAAAAATAAGGCCAGGACAAAGGAATTCTCAAGTCAAAATTTTATAACTATGAGATGACTTTCTCATATATACAGTAAGATTCACTCCAAAAAAATAACATCAAAGGCACTAGGCCAGAAAGTTCAAAGTCTGGTTTGCATGCCCATAATGTGCCTCCTATTTACACTGCCAAAATAAACCTCCTCTGGAAAGGGCATCCATGGCGCTGAGATCAAGCACCTCAATAATCTATCTTGGGGGTGGGGGTTCTAGGGTTTGGGAGGGGTGGGTTTGGATTAGGTAGGGATGGGCTTGGATCTGGGAGGTGTGGGTTTGGATTTGTGAGGGGTGGGTTGGGGTGTGGAAGGGTAGGCAAGACATTTGGGTGGGGAGGACTTAGGTTTATGAGGCGTGGTCTGAGATAAGGAAGGGGTAAAGGCCAGGGAAAACATCATATCTTCCTTTGGAAAATGGGTAGGGTGCTCGGGAGGGAGTTGGGGTTGGGGTTGGGAGGTAGAGGGAGTGGCAGTGTCTGTTGTGCATTTGTCTGTTGAGGGTGTGGTGGGTGCCTGAATGTCTGGTGTATGTGGTGTGTGTTTTGGTTTGTGTTTTTTACTGGGTGTCTTTTGTGCGGGTGAGTGTGGGCATTTGTGTACAGTATGTGTGTGTGTGTGTGTGTGTGGATATGTCTGCCGTGGAGGTGCTGTTTGTGGTTGTGGTGCCTGTGGATGTGCCGGTGGTGGGTGTGAGTGTTTGTGTTGTGGTGGGTGTGGTGGTGGTAGGTGTGGATGTCTGTGTTGTGGTGGGTGTGGTGCCTGTGGATGTGCTGTTGGTGGGTGTGGATGTTTGTGTTGTGGTGGGTGGTGTGTCTGTGGTGGGTGTTGTGTCTGTGGGTGTGGTCGTGGTGGGTGTGGATGTCTGTGTTGAGATGGTGTGGTGCCTGTGGATGTGCTGGTGGTAGGCGTGGATGTTTGTGTTGTGGTGGGTGTGGTATCTGTGGGTATGGTGGTGGTGAGTGTTGATGTCTGTGTTGTGGTGGGTGTGGTGTCTGTGGGTGTGGTGGTGGTCAGTGTTGATGTCTGTGTTTTGGTGGGTGTGGTGCCTGTGGGTATGCTTGTGGTTGTGTTGGTGGTGGGGTGTGTGGTCGTGTCTGCATGTGTGTCTGTTTCTTGAAGTGGTTGTGTTTATGTGAGGATGTTCTGCTTGTGTATGTCTGAATGGGTGCATGTCAAGGTGTGCGTGCGCTTTGGATAGGGCTGGGAAGAGGGATTTGGGAAGGGGAAGAGATGGGATTGGGGCACGCGGTTGGGGTGGGTGGAAGGCTGCGGTCAATGAGGAGGCCTGACCCTGGAATAATCACTGTAGGCCGGATATGGCAGTGTGAATGCCATCCAGGTAAGCCAGCATCTGAGTCATCTGGCCACTGAGCTCCTGGATGACATTCAGGAATGCGTCTGGCCTACAGCGATAGTCCGCAATAGATCAATAGCCTCCTCATTGATCACAGCCTGGGATACAGGAGCAGGAGGGGAAGTGCCTGCTGCAAAGGTGACGCCACCCCTTTTAGGGGAGCGGCTACGGCCAATTTGGGGGGGAGGGAGGGGTAGATGGAAACGTGGGTGGCGGACGATGATGCAGGTCGAACTGTAGCAGTAGGTGTAGGAAGCTGGCTCTGTATATACTATACCAAAATGAGGTATAGTGTGCACAGAGTCCTGTGGAACCCCAAAGGTAGGCAGAGGTAAAAGTAGATAGCACTCTTACTCTCTATTTGTGGTAGTGTGGGCGAGCAGTAAGACTTTATCAGAGGGTAGTGTTAAGCATTTGTTGTACACTCTCAATCAGCAAATGATGTCACACACTCAAAGACTGAACTCAGACCAATTTTGTTTGTATAAAAATATTATTAAGTTATTTTATTTCTAGAACCAAGCCAAGCCTGGTACAGGTAAGTGAAATAAATGCTTTGCAAAATATTATGCAGTGTTTACAATTGAATGCAGGTTCAAATGCAGTTTGTTTGAAATACAGGTAAGTCAAGAATTCAAAATTACTGTAGCGATTACTTTCCAGTTGCTTTTTAGATTACTTTTTAAGTTACTTTTTCTACTCAGTGTGATATGCCTAGATATCACACTGGGACATTTCCTAGAGAAAAGGTAAGTAAAATCAGTTTTGCACAGTTGTAATTTCAGGTTTCCATACAAATCAACTACACACAAAAAACATTTTTCAGAGAAAAACAGTCAATGTATTTCTATGGAGAGAAATGAAGTTATCGGTTACCAGGTAAATACTCGGTCTTTGGGGTTGAGTTTCTGGGGTTAGAACAAGGGTTTCTCCAGGGTCAAGGATGCACTCTCAAAGCACCTTCAGTGGCACTAGGGCAGCCAGGTGCAGAGTGCTGAGGCCCAATGTTATCCAATGGGGGATAGGAGGCCTCCGGTTGGTGGCTGCTTACGAGCAGGCCACTGGGTTGTGGGAGCAAAGCTCCTGGTGTTAGGCTCAGGGCAAATGGGGATCCGGTTTAGCACACAAAGTGCACCTGCAGCGGCGGCTGGGTGCAGGGTGCTGTTTTGGCGTCGGGTGCCCTGTTTTCAATTGGGATTTTCGGTTTTGGTTTTTAGCTTCAGGTTCGGTCCAGGAAGACTTACGGGAGGAACCAAAAGCTGGGCAGGTACGTTGGAGGGCTCGGGGACGTAGGTGCACCTCGGGTTCTTTTCTCCAGGTCGCAGGGCAGCTGGATGCAGGGGTGTCTTTTGAGGTCGGATTTCACCTTACCAGGCCACTCGCGGTTGGGGTGGTCTCCGTGCAGAGGCTGCAGGCGACGTTGGGGAGTCCTGGAGGGGTCAACCCACAGTGGACTCGGACTCTGGATCGCTGGGGGAACTCGCTGGGACCGGTGAGCCACTCGAACTCGGGCTGTAGGCAACGGGTGCAGTGGTGGTTCCAGGCGTCGGGTTTCTTTGTCCTCAGCACGCTCAGAGTCTGTCTTTGGAGTTTCTTTTGAACAGAGCTGCTGTTCACAGGAGATCCGGTCTTTGTTGAAGGCAGTCAGTCCTCCCAGGGTTCTGGAGGTCTCTGGCTGCAGGACAATGCAACTTTTGGTGCAGGATCTCTGGAAACTGCAAACGGGCCGGCAGTCTTCTCTGCTGGGCGTCTTCTTTTGTCCTTCTTCTTCGTAGTTTCCGGGAATCTGTCTTCTTGGTTCAGGACTGCCCCTAAATACTGTATTTAGGGGGCGTTTTAGGGGTCTCAAGGTCAGTAGCCAATGGGCTACTGCCCTTAGGGTGACTACATCTCTTGGTGTGCTCACCCCACGTGGGGGAGTGAGCACAATCCCTAATCCTGATTGGGAGTGCCTGCCATCTGCAAGATGGCTGGCACTGAAGATGGGCTTCACTCGCCTCCCCACCTGAGGGGTGGAGTTGGCAGAGGTGGGCACACCTTCTGGGCTGGCTAGTTTTTCCCGCCTGTCTTCCCCCGAAAAGGAGGGGAGACAGGAAGGGGGCCTGCTCCTTATAGCAGGAGAGGCTGGGGGTCGCATTACAAAGGCTGCAAGGCCTTTGAAGCTCCCCTGCCACAGATGGCTCTTCCTGGCCTGAGGGAGGTGTGACCACCTCCTCCCAGGAAAGGCTTTGTTTCTGGGCTCAGGGAGCGAACGCTCCCACCTCAGGGGTCCAGAAACATGTCTCGTGGTGGCAGGCTGGTGTGTACCAGTCAGGGAACCCACCAGAGGCTGGTCGTTTTTCAGGGGGCATCTCTAAGATGCCCTCTGAGTGCATTTTACATTAAATCCCACACTGGCATCCGTGTGGGTTTAATGTGCTCAGAAGTTTGATACCAAAATTCCCAGTTTTCAGTAAAGTCACTATGGTGCTGTGGAGTTCGTAATGACAAACTCCCAGCACCATATACTGTTAATAGCATTACTGCACTTACAATGTCTAGGAATTGGTCTAGACACTGTAAGGGGTACAGAGCTCATGCACCTGTACCCTCACCACTGGTATAGTGCACCCAGCTAGAGGGGTGGCTGACCTATGGCAGGGCAGTGGGATGTAGGCATTGCACACAGGGATGTGTGTCATGTCGACTCTTCACTTTGTTCTGCACCAAAACACGCAGCCTGCAATGGCAGTGTGTGTGGGTAAAGGTACAGGGCCTCTAAGGGTGGCACAATATGTTCTGCAGCCCTTAGAGGCCTTCCCTAGCCACAGTGCCCTTGGTACCCATGGTAGCTTTTACAAGGGACTGACATGTGGCCAGAGAGGTGCCAATTGGGGGTACACTGTACAGTTTTTGGGAAAGAACACAGGCCATGGGAACCTGATTGGCAGGGACCCAGGGCACATCAAGTCAAAGTGCATCAGTAGTCTGGCAAAAAGTGGGGGGGTTACTGCAACAGAAACCCAGCTTCCTACAGTAGGGTCCGCCACCGCGAAAGACTGGTCGTCTGTGGAGGCCTCCAAAGATGATGTTGAGTCGATTGTGGCCTCCGCTCCACTCCACTCACCCTCTGTGGAACTGGCTCTCTCAGTGTTTGTGGTGTCTGCACAAGCAGCACAGTGCCAATCTTCTTCCCGTTGATGTGGCTGCTGTCACCTTCTCTTTGCCCAGATGATGCTGTAAAAACAGATACAACAGTTTGAGGGTATCTGGTTAAAGAGATTTGAACATAAACTTTGCTCACAAAACATTTGCAAAGTATCAAAGCACTCAAACTTGGCTTCTTAATCATAAGTATCTCATGCCTGTAGTGAAGAATTCCACAAACCATTTGCTCACAGTCTAGAAAATCCCCAGGCTACCTCCGATATCATGTGTGCCGTTCGTCTCTTATCCACTTTTATCTCTCTGCATGATGAATGGCTTTGACAGTATTATTAAATACATAGGCCTGGATACATTCCTAAACCACTTCAGTACAAAGCACAAACATTTCCACATATCCCAAAGAGATATGTTTTGGGCCTGATATTGACTTATCAAGGTGGGATACTCCAACGTCAATGTGATGGAACCTTCCATCTGCAATTGTCCTTTTAAATATCACTTTTCTCAACATCATTGCTTTCTCATCCGGACATAACTAAGGACACCTATATGTCATTTGGGGTTTGTGCAACTCTGTCACCAATGTGAACACATTCCTGTCAGTTTCAATCAATACAGTCTGGCATGAAAATTCATGTTGGTTTACATGCAGATTATGGAAGGACTCAGGCTTCATGGCAATCTGCTACTGACCGCATGAAATGAACTGCATTTTGCTATTGAAACACATTTCAGATAAGGAATGATGCCATTATACACGTTTCCAGTCCTTTTGGTGCAGATGCTCATGATCATATTTCATTGTACTAACTTACCAATGTAAAACCTGAAACATGAGCTGTCTCATAAGTGCTTACTATGCCATGTCAGCAGGAATAGGGCCTACATTACCTACTCACATTTGTGATGGAGCATCATACCTGACCCAATCCTCAAATGTGGCATATTTGGAACATTTGTCCCCCATAGCATGGAGAAAATGCAGGTACCCTTTTTAGGTCTCGCCTAGCGATGCAGCGCCATGCGCTGCTCGCTATGCGAGATCTATTGTTGCCGACTTTTGCTCCGATGCGGGACATGAGATGTGCACACGCTTAAAAGACATCAGCTGTGAACGCGTATGGCGCCGTTCGCTGAAGTTGCATGACAGGATATGTGCACGTGCATTCCTGATGCCGCGTTAACACGCAGCTCCTGCTTGCCGCTTTGCTTTGTTAGACATTAGCTATGAACGCGTACGGCGGCGTCAGCTGTGAGCGCGTACGGCGGCGGCGTTAGCTGAAGTTGCAGGACAGGATATGTGCACGCGTATTACTGATGGCGCGTTAACACGCCTCCTGCTTGCCGCTTTGCTTTTTAGACATCAGCTGTGAACGCGTACAGAGGCGTTAGCTGAAGTTGCAGGACAGGATATGTGCACGCGTATTAGTGATGCCGCGTTAACACGTCTCCTGCTTGCCGCTTTGCTTTGTTTTAGCACCTCATAAACAGGAGACGCAAATGCGTTAGGCTGGCGCCATGTCATCGCATCTATTGTTATTTGCTCGTGCTTGGCTGCTTAGCATCTTACATCTACAAGATAAGTGTGCGTCTTGCTGGCGCCATGTCATCACACCTCGTCTTTTTGCTCAGTACTTTACTTCCCAAGCACAAAATAAGGACGCGTCTAAATGGCGCCATGTTTTCAAAGTGCTTACTGTTTACCATAACCACAAAAAAGAGTTAATATATACACGCGAGTGTTGCTTAACATGTCGCAGACACAAATTGACCATGCGCTACAGTGGTTTACAAGATGAAATATGTACGTGTGTCTGCATGGTGCCATGTTCGCATGCTTTTTTCTGTTCTACTACAGTACAAATATTCTAATATGCATGCGCAAGCGTACTTGTTTTATCAATACGTGTTCTTTATCAATAAACAAGTGCTAGATATATGCATGCCATGGTTGCAACTTTCACATTTATATAATGCTTTGCATTTTTAGTTGTATAACACACATTTACCCTTTACATTTCTGATCTTAAACGTACCGGGTAATTTCTACATTTCATACAGCGCCTTGCCATACAATAACAATTTCGTTTGTTTTTTTTCTTACGTTGCAACTAATATTTTCGTTGCGTTATGTGTCGCACCAATACAACCAAATGCGTTTTGCTTCGAAACTCCTCTTTCATCCTATGCACAGTATGTGTCAACCTTGCCAACATTTCTCTTTCCGTACGTTCTACGAATTCACCTAACATATTTTGTCTGCAAAGTGCTTACTGTTTACCATAACCACAAAAAAACAGTTAATATATACACGCGACTGTTGCTCGACATGTCGCAGACACAAATTGACTATGCGCTACAATGGTTCAAAAAATAAAATATGTACATGTGTCTGCATAGCGCCATGTTCGCATGCTTTTTCCTGTTCTACTACAGTCCAAATATTCTAATATGCATGCGCAAGCGTACACGTTTTATCAATACGTGTTCTTTATCGTTAAACAAGTGCTAAATATATGCATGCCATGGTTGTAAGTTTTACATTTGCAGCATTTACGCGTGCGTACCGGTTGTGGCGTACGCATTAATATAATGCTTTGCATTTTTAGTTGTATTACAAACATTTACCCTTTATATTTCTAATCTTAAACGTACCGGGTAATTTTTACATTTCATACAGTGCCTTGCCATACAATACAATTTTCCGTTTTTTTTTCTTCCTTAAGCTGCAACTAATATTTTCGTTGCGTTATGTGTCGCACCAATACAAACAAATATGTTTTGCTGCAAAACCCTTCTTTTATGCTATGCGCATTATGTGTCAACCTTGCCAACATTTCTCTTTCAGGACGTTCTACAAATTCACCTAACATATTTTGTCTGCCTAAAGACCTTTGTTTTTGTTAAAGTTTCCCACGCTATTTACTAACACTGAGCCATCTTCACACCATCGCCATGCATTTCCCGTGCCACATGTGTTTTACTATTTTATTACTCCTACAGATCGCTATCTTTCCCCTTAGTCCTCTACTTAACACCGATGCAGTAAACATTCGCAAACCCTTTCAGCACCACTGCCCTATACATCGCTGAAGCCCTACATCTCCCTGTCGAGAACTTCTTTAAAACAAGTAAGTTTCGCCAAATACAATTTTACGTATTCTTACCTTACGTAGCGTTTCCGTTAAACTAACATATATTGCCTATGTTTGCTCCTTTATTACAAACTTCTATAACACCTATTTCATACGCTTTTCATGCCTTTTGTCTCGTTCGCATTCCGTTTGTTTTTTTCACTGCCTTTTATCTCGCTCGCATTACGTTTGTTTTTCTTTATTAGAACAACACTTTCTGTCCTATACTTCCTACACACAATATGCTAAATCGGCTACTGCTTTTATTACGTGTTTTTTTGCAAAACAATAATGCGCTTTTTTGCTTCCTTTATGTACACAGGCCACAACCACTTGGAATCTTTCCAGCAAACACAATTATTAGCAGGAATCTTCCAGGCGCCGCCGATCAAAACTACAACTTATTCAAAACAACGGTCAGTACTCAAACATTTTACAGTCTGAAACTTTCGTTGTTATCGTAGTACCGCCATTCTCCCTTCTTTACATGCAACTATAATATAGATAACATACTACATTTACAACTGCTTTTCGTTACTCTTCGGTACAAACTGCAGTTCTCATTATAATATACCAGTTTAAAAATTCCTCCTAATTTTTTAGTACCTGCTACTTTTATTTGTAATTGTCATTATTTGTATGTTCGCCGTTTGCTTTTAAGAGCATCCTTCCCAATATTTTGCTACTCCCAACCCCCCATATACTTGCTGCTTTCGCTCTCTACGTTGCCGCCCGCCAACACTTAAAGCACATTTTACATTACGTACAGCTTTTACCAGCACAATGCCGTCAACGCAATACTATACGTTTTCTTTATGCAATCTGTTTTCATATAAACAATTTACTACGCTATTTACTACTTCCCTCCCTACCTACTTAATTTTTTGTTTCTTCAAATTGCCGCCTACCAGCACTTAAGGTAAACGTTATGACCCATGCTGCATCTGCAAATACATTCACTAAGCACAACACTTTTTATTTCCCCAGCTTTGCTCTATACCATTAACCCTACCTTATTGTCTACTACCTCTTTCCTTACTTTCTTCCACCCCTCCCCCCTCTCACTTCCTTCTTTTCCTTTTCGGCGTACCCAACACGCAGCGCTTTCTCAACTTACCACCCGGCACCATTTCAAAGCACATTTTAGACCGCATTCACCATTCACAAACACAATACAATTAAGGCTATATATTGCGTCTTACTTATGTAATATGCTCTTCACATAAACTATTCTAGCGCGCTATTTCCTACAAGTTGCCGCTCAGCAGTACTTAATCCAAATGTTATAGTTCATGCTGCAATCTCAAATGCAATGTGCTAAGCATAACAAAATACATTTCACTCAAAACATATTTGCTACATCTCAGCAATATACTTTCTTATATACTATCTCTCTCCCCCCTCCCCTTTTCTACCCCCTATCTTCCCCCTTTATTTCTCCCCGTCCTCAATAAGCAGCACTCTCACAATTTACCGCTCATACATAACACACTTATATTTACCCATAACCTCTCACTGTCTGCCTATAATTCACTATATATGCTTACCTATACTTGCTCCTACTGCTCTCCACATCCCCTCCTAGCAATACTTAAAGCACATTTTATATCGCGTACAACTTTTGCTAACACAATGCTCAATTTATACAATCGGTTTTCATATGAACTATTTCTAATTTGCTAATCCCCTTCCGCTCTCCATACTTACTACTTTTGCTGTCCATGTAGCCACGTAACAGCACTTACAATAAATTTAATAGCAAGTACTCCATTAATACATACAGTATACTTAGCTTTTTTTATACAATCTTCTACATACTTCCCACAATAAACACATTGCTAACACCAACAGTAAACAATAATACGGTTTTACCGTACTAGCAAGCAGTAACTAAAAAAAAAAACGTGCATTCCCATTCCCACATTTGCCACCTTTTTTCATACTCAAAACACACATCTAATTCATATAATTCAGAAAAACTTACTGTTCATATACGTTCACAAACTTCTCGCCTGCAATTGCTAAATTACCTCCACGGCGCACAAAATATCTCAATACACACTACACACTAATGCACCATTATGCACGTGCACGTGCACTGCGTCGTCAGCAACACTCCTACAGCAGGAAATATGCGCGCGGACGTCTGCCGCGTAATACACGCGCACACTATCATTAATGCCCCCCTATATCATACATAAAAATACGCGCATATTGCTATATTTGTATCACAATAAATATTTACATGCTAAAAGTAACAATATCAAATATTGCCGTTCAGCAGCTCTTAAAGCTAACGTCAAACGCATGCTGCGTTCCCAAATACAATGCGCTAAGCACAACTAAATACATGTATTAATACAATATATGCATCCAATAACGTTCCATTTCCTATCATGGTAACTTACGCTAAAGCATACCTAAAAAGTTTTTGCTACCACCCATCCGCCTTGCCATTCTCCCTCCCACGTCGTCACCACACAACACTCATATTACCAACACCTCGTAATAATTACACAAGCGCGTTTAAAACCACACCGCGCATACTTCTTTTACTTTTACCCTCTAAAACCAAAATTTTACACTTACCCGCACTACATAAAATAGCTTTTTGGATACAATCTTCAACATACTTCACACAATAAACACATTGCTAGCACCAACACTAAACAATAATAATACAGTTTTACCGTACTAGCAAGTACTAACAAAAAAACAGCATTACAATTCACACGTTTTCGACCTTTTTCATACTAAAAACATTTTTTAATTACTTTAATTACAGAACACTTACGGTTTATATACTTTCACAAACTTCTCGCCTAAAATTGCTAGACTACCTCCACCGTGCACAAAATATCTCACTCGCACTAACGCGCCATTATGCGCGCGCACTCCGTCGTCAGCAACACTCCCACAATAGGAAATATGCGCGCAAACGTCTGCCACGTAATAGCACGTCTGGTTCTATTTCCATAGCACGCGCACACTATCCTTAATCCCCCCTATATCATACATAAAAATACGCGCATATTGCAGTACTCGTATCACAATAAATATCTACATGCTCAAAGTACAAATGCCAAACATTGCCTTTCAGTAGCTTTTAAGACAAACATCAAACGCATACTGCGTTCCCAAATACAATGCGCTAAGCACAACAAAATACATTTTTTAAATAACATATTTACTTCATTTCAGCAACCCTACTTTATTAAACGTTTTATACGTGCTACTTTTTGCAACAAGAAAGTGGTTGCTCATTAAAGTGCTGCCAAACAGTGTCATTAATAACAAACACGCACAATATCACATACTAGTATACATATGTACGCCGCATATAGGTAAAAATTACATACGTATTACAGACCTTATTGCACACACTGCAATATAAAATTTATATACAACACAAAAACTTATACAAAAAGGTTCCTTTCCCACATTACGATTGGAATCTTACCTATGCCTTCTGTTTCCCTTAAAGTTTTGCACGTATTACAATTAGCAGGCAAAAAAATAGGTGTTCCTGTATGTGCTGCTTTAGCAGTTTTGGGAAAAAATATTTACATACGTATTACTAACCTTATTACATATACTGCGATATAAAATTCTATATACAACACTAAAACTTATACAAAAAGGTTCCTTTCCCACATTACAATTGGAATCTTACCTATGCCTTCTGTTTCCCTTCCTATTTCTTACTGTCTTACAATACTTTGTGCACGCAATATTTTTCAATAAAGTTTTGCACGTATTACAATTAGCAGGCAAAAAAATAGGTGTTCCTGTATGTGCTGCTTTACCAGCTTTCGCTACAAAACACACATGTTTCATGCTCAATGTTTGCTTCGCATAGACTGCCTTAACCACAATTTGCTAATCCCCCCTCCCTACATACTTACTACTTTCGCTCTCCGTGTAACCGCCTAGCAGCACTTACAACAAATCTTCGCACAAATACCACATTCGTAAATGCAATGCACTAACAACAACATGCACTTTGTTTACAGTTTGTTTCCTTCATAAAAAAACTACACCTATTACTTGCAACTCCTCTCCTCTTTCCCACTTCCTTGTTTTCCCCTCTACAAATCAATACCCAACACCACTAACCGCAACAGCGCAATGCATTTTGTTTATGCCATCTTTTGTTCCCAAGCCAATCTAACCATTTTATACTAGCCCACCCCCTTACCCCACTTCCCTTTTCTCTGTCCACATCCTCAATTCCTAACCATTATTTACTACTCTCCTCCTTCCCGCCCACTTTCTTTTCCACTCTCCATTTTACGTAGTAGTAACACTTAAAACATTCTATAGCGTATACTGCATTTCCAGATACAATGCGCTACGCACAATAAAACACAATTGTTTTCCAATATGTTTCCTCCGTAAAAGCAAGCTTGCCTTTTTATTTATTACCTGCCTCCCCTTAACAAATTAGTACTTTCGCTTTGCGCGTCCCCTCCCAACAGCAAACTCACAACTTGCTACTCATACATAACACAATTACATTTGTGCATGCCCCTTAAATCTTTATCCATAATTAACTACATAAACCTCCGGCATTATATTACTTTGCATCCCTTTACCGTTTTACTTTTATCGCCTTTATTAAACATATACTACAAAGTTATGTAATGGTGCCACGCACTAACGGACAAAAGTATACACAGCAGTAATAGGTACTATCCTATATATCATAACAGTAAATAAGCACGTTAACATGCAATAAATATGCGAATTTACGTTGCACACACTACATTCCATATATCAATACAATATATACGTCCCAGATTGCTCACTTTTAGATTGCTTAAACTGTAATCAAACCATGCTTAATACGTTTTTGCTACCACCCACGCACCTTGCTATTCTTCCTGCCACCTCGTCACCTCACAGCACTCACATTACCAACAGCTCATAACACAACACACAAACACGTTCAAAACCGCACTGCAAATACTTCCTTTACTTTTAACCTCTCATAACCTCAAATTTGCACTTACCCCCACTACATAAAATACCTTTTCGTACACAATCATTAACATACTTTACACAATAAACACATTGCGAACCCCAACACTAAACAAAATGCAGTTTCACCATATTAACAATTACTAACAAAAACTACCATTGCAATTACCACGTTCACACCCTTTATCTATGCTAACAACCATATATTTAATAAATATCATTTACCAAAACTTACTGTTTATTCTGCTTCCCCGAACGTCTCGCCTACACCACCTCCACCGCGTACAAAATATCTCAATGCGCACTAACGCGCCAATATGCAGCCGTAGAGCGTCGTCAACTACACTCCCACAACGGGAAATATGCGCGCTCACGTGTGCCACGTAATACACGTCTGTTTCTATTTCCGGACCACGCGCACATTATCGTTAATACCTCTATATTACACACAAACAATCCACAAATATTGCTATACTCGCATCACATTTCCCTTCCTATTTATTACTGTATGCACAATACTTCCTTTCTGCACACAATACTTTTCAATAAAGTTTTGTACATATTACAATTAGCAGGCAGAACAATCGGTGCTCATGTATATGCTGCTTTACAAGTTGTCATTACACACAACGTATTTTTCACGTTCAATGTTTGCTTCACATGAGCGGCCTTACCTATAATTTGCTAATTCCTCCTCCCTACATACTAACTACTTTCGTTCAAACAACAACAACATACATTTTGTTCACAGTATGCTTACTTCTTCAAAAAATCTACACCTATTTACAACCCTTCTCCTCTTTTCCACTTACTTCTTTTGCTCTACAACTCACCGCCTAACACCACTTAACTATAGTGTGCTCAGTGCTCTCTGCTGTAGTGGTGCTAAATAATGCTATGGCAGTGCTCAGTGATGCTATGGCAGCGCTCAGTGATGCTATCGCGGTACTGAGTGATGCTCTGGTGGTGCTGAGTGATGCTGTGGTGGTGCTAAATGATATTGTGGTGGTGTTGAGTGATGCTATGGTGATGCTGTGGTAGTTCTAAGTGATGCTGTGGTGGTACTGAGGGATGCTGTGATGTCGCTGACTGATGCTGTTGTGGCGCTAAGTGATGCTGTAGTGGCGCTAAATAATGTTGTGGTGGCGCTGAGTGATGCTATAGTGGCGCTAAGTAATGCTGTGGTGGCGCTAAGTGATGCTGTGATGCCGCTAAATGATGCTGTGGTACCACTGAGTGATGCTATCGTGGCGATAAGTGATGCTGTGGTGGCACTGAGTGATGCTATGGTGGCATTCAGTGATGCTGTGGTGGCGCTGTGTGATGCTATGGTGGCCCTGCGTGATGCTGTGGTGGTACTTAGTGATGCTGTAGTGCCCCTCCGTAATGCTGTGGTGTCTGTGAGCGATGATATGGTGGCTCTGAGTGATGCTATGGTGACGCTGCGTAATACTATGGTGACGCTGAGTGATGCTGTGGTGGCGCTGAGTGATGCTGTAGTGACACTGAGCGATGCTGTGGTGGTAGTAAATGATGCTCTGTGGTGGTGCTGAGTGATGCTAAGCGCAACAAAATACATTTTTTTAATAACATATTTACTTCATTTCAGCAACCCTCCTTTATTAAACGTTTTATACGTGCTACTTTTTGCAACGATAAAGTGGTTGTTCCTTAAAGTGCTGCCAAACAGTGTCATTAATAGCAAACACGCATAATATCACATAGTAGTATACATATGTACGCCGCACATAGGTAGAAAATATTTACATCCGTATTACAGACCTTATTGCAGATACTGCAATATAAAATTCTATATACAACACAAAAGCTTTTACAAAAAGGTTCCTTTCCCACATTACAATTCAAATCTTACCTATGCCTTCTGTTTCCCTTCCTATTTCTTACTGTCTTACAATACTTACTTTGTGCACGCAATACATTTCAATAAAGTTTTGCACGCATTACAATTAGCGGACAAAAAAATAGGTGTTCCTGTATGTGCTGCTTTACCAGTTTTCGTTACAAAACACGCATGTTTCATGCTCAATGTTTGCTTCGCATAGACTGCCTTAACCACAATTTGCTAATCCCCCTCCCTACATACTTACTACTTTCGCTCTCCGTGTAACCGCCTAGCAGCACTTACAACAAATCTTCGCACAAATACTACATTGGTAAATGCAATGCACTAACAACAACATGCACTTTATTTACAGTTTGTTTCCTTCATAAAAAAACTACACCTATTACTTGCAACCCCTCTCCTCTTTCCCACTTCCTTTTTTTTTCCCTCTACAAATCAATACCCAACACCACTAACCGCAACAGCGCAATGCATTTTGTTTATGCCATCTTTTGTTCCCAAAGCCAATCGCCCCATTTTATACTAGCCCACCCCCTTACCCCACTTGCCTTTTCTCTGTCCACATCGCTCAATTCCTAACCATTATTTACTACTCTCCTCCTTCCCGCCCACTTTCTTTTTCACTCTCCATTTTACGTA
Organism: Calotriton arnoldi; assembly: GCA_963921515.1. NCBI lineage: Eukaryota > Metazoa > Chordata > Amphibia > Caudata > Salamandridae > Calotriton > Calotriton arnoldi. Next base: position 32,848 of record CAWUFW010020713.1, on the reverse strand, counting down.
GTAGTAACACTTAAAACATTCTATAGCGTATACTGCATTTCCAGATACAATGCGCTACGCACAATAAAACACAATTGTTTTCCAATATGTTTCCTCCGTAAAAGCAAGCTTGCCTTTTTATTTATTACCTGCCTCCCCTTAACAAATTAGTACTTTCGCTTTCCGCGTCCCCTCCCAACAGCAAACTCACAACTTGCTACTCATACATAGCACAATTATATTTGTGCATGCCCCTTAAATCTTTATCCATAATTAACTACATAAACCTCCGGTGCTATATTATTTTGCATCCCTTTACCGTTTTACTTTTATCGCCTTCATTAAACATATACTACAAAGTTATGTATCACCGCAATGGTGCCACGCACTAACGCACAAAAGTATACACAGCAGTAATAGGTACTATCCTATATATCATAACAGTAAATAAGCACGTTAACATGCAATAAATATGCCAATTTACGTTGCACACACTACATTCCGTATATCAATACAATATATACGTCCCACACTGCTCTCTTTTATATTGTTTTAACTGTAATCAAACCATGCTTAATATGTTTTTGCTAACACCCACGCACCTTGCTATTCTCCCTCCCACCTCGTCACCTCACAGCACTCACATACCAACAGCTCATAAAACAACACACAAACACGTTCAAAACCGCACTGCGCATACTTCCTTTACTTTTAACCTCTCATAACCTCAAATTTGCACTTACCCCCACTACATAAAATACCTTTTCCTACACAATCATTAACATACTTCACACAATAAACACATTGCTAACCCCAACACTAAACAAAATGCAGTTTCACCATATTACCAATTACTAACAAAAACTACCATTGCAATTACCACGTTCACACCCTTTATTTATGCTAACAACCATATATTTAATAAATATCGTTTGCCGAAACTTACTGTTTATTCTGCTTCCACCAACGTCTCGCCTACAACTGCTCCACCACCTCCACAGCATACAAAATATCTCAATGCGCACTAACGCGCCAATATGCAGCCGTACAGCGTCGTCAGCCACACTCCCACAACGGGAAATATGCGCGCTGACGTGTGCTACGTAATACACGTCTGTTTCTATTTCCGGACCACGCGCACACTATCGTTAATACCTCTATATTAGACACAAACAATCCACAAATATTGCAATACTCGCATCATATTTCCCTTCCTATTTATTACTGTATGCACAATACTTCCTTTCTGCACACAATACTTTTCAATAAAGTTTTGCACATATTACAACTAGCAGGCAAAACAATCGGTGCTCGTGTATATGCTGCTTACAAGTTGTAATTACAAACAACGTATTTTTCACGTTCAATCTTTACTTCACATAAGCGGCCTTACCTATAATTTGCTAATTCCTCCTCCCTACATACTTACTACTTTCGTTCCCCGTGTAACCGCCTAGCAGCACTTACAGGGAATTTCCTAAAAAATACTACATTTATAAATACAATGCGCAAACAACAACAACATACATTTGGTTCACAGTATGCTTACTTCTTTAAAAAATCTACACCTACTATTTACAACCCTTCTCCTCTTTCCCACTTGCTTCTTTTGCTCTACAACTCGCCGCCTAACACCACTTAACTATAGTGTGCTCAGTGCTCTGTGCTGTGGTGGTGCTAAATGATGCTATGGCACTGCTCAGTGATGCTTTGGCAGTGCTCAGTGATGCTCTGGTGGTGCTCAGTAATGCTGTGGTGGTGCTAAATGATATTGTGGTGGTGTTGAGTGATGCTATGGTGATGCTGTGGTAGTTCTAAGTGATGCTGTGGTAGTACTGAGGGATGCTGTGGTAGTACTGAGGGATGCTGTGGTGTCGCTGACTGATACTGTTGTGGTGCTGAGTGATGGTGTAGTGACGCTAAATAATGTTATGGTGGCGCTGAGTGATGCTATAGTGGCGCTGAGTGATGCTATGGTGGCGCTAAGTGATGCTGTGGTGGCGCTAAGTGATGCTGTGGTGGCGCTAAGTGATGCTGTGGTGGCGCTAAGTGATGCTGTGATGCCGCTAAGTGATGCTGTGATGCCGCTAAGTGATGCTGTGGTGGCGCTGAGTGATGCTATCGTGGCGGTGAGTGATGCTGTGGTGGCACTGAGTAATGCTATAGTGGCGCTCAGTGATGCTATGGTACCGCTGTGTGATGCTATGGTGCCCCTGCATGATGCTGTGGTGGTACTTAGTGATGCTGTGGTGCCCCTGCGTAATGCTGTGGTGTCCGTGAGCGATGATGTGGTGCTCTGAGTGATGCTATGGTGACGCTGAGTAATACTATGGTGACGCTGGGTGATGCTGTGGTGGCGCTAAGTGATGCTGTACTGACACTGAGCGATGCTGTGGTGGTACTAGATGATGCTGTGTGGTGCTGAGCGCTGCTGTGGTGGTTCTAAGCGATGCTATGGTGGCGCTGAGTGATGCTATAGTAGTGCTAGACAATGCTGTGGTGGTGCTCAGCGATGATGTGGTGGTGCTGAGCGATGCTGTGGTGCTGCTAAGTGACCCTGTGGTGGTACTGAGTAATGCAATGTTGCCCCTGAGTGCTAATGTGGTGTTGCTGAGTGAAGCTATGGTGGTGCTGAATGATGCTGTGGTGGCGTGGAGTGATGTTATGGTGCTGCTGAGTGATGTTATGGTACTTCAGTGATGCTCTGGTGGTGCTGAGTGATGCTGTGGTGGTGCTAAATGATATTGTGGTGCTGCTGAGTGATGCTATGGAGATGCTGTGGTAGTTCTGAGTGATGGTGTGGTGGTACTGAGGGATGCTGTGGTGTCGCAGACTGATGCTGTGGTGGCGCACAGTGATGCTGTAATGACGCTAAGTGATGTTGTGGTGCGCTGAGTGATGCTGTGGTGGCGCTGACTGATGCTGTGGTGGCACTGAGTGATGCTATGGTGCCGCTGAATGATGCTGTGGTGGCGCTGCGCAATGCTATGGTGGCCCTGCGTGATGCTGTGGTGGTATTCAGTGGTGCTGTGGTGCCCCTCAGTAATGCTGTGGTGTTCGTGAGCGATGCTGTGGTGCCTCTGAGTGATGCTGTGGTGATGCTAAGTGGTACTATAATGGCGCTGAGTGATGCTGTGGTGACACTGAGCGATGCTGTGGTGGTACTAAATGATGCTGTGTGGTGCTGAGTGCTGCTGTGGTGGTACTGCGTGATGCTATGGTGGCACTGGGTGATACTGTGGTGGTGCTGAGCAATGCTGTGGTGGTGCTGAGCGATGCTGTGGTGCTGCTAAGTGACCTTGTGGTGGTACTGAATGATGCAGTGTTGCCCCTGAGTGATAATGTGGTGTCGCTGAGTGAAGCTATGGTGGTGCTAAATGATACTGCGGACGTCTGCCACGTAATACACGTCTGCTTCTATTTCCGGACCACGCACACACTATCATTAATCCCCTTATTTCACACACAAACAATACACGCATATTGCAATACTCGTATCACAATAAATATCTACATGCTAAAAGTACAAACATAAAACTTTTGCTTGCTACAAGCTACATGCTAATTCTTCTGCTTAGCACTTACAGTATAATCCTCAACAGGTTACACCTTCAAGATGCTCCACTCCCTGCAACACAATTGTAATGTCTTTAAGCATTCAAACACAGTGTAATGCACGCAAATTGCATCATTGCAAACAGCCCCCCTCCCTCCTTTTCACTTCCTTCTTTTCCTTTTTCACGTACCCAACACGCAGCGCTTTCTCAACTTACCGCCTGGCACCATTTAAAGCACATTTTATATCGTGTTCAGCATTCGCAAACACAATACAATAAAGGCAATACAATGCGTCTTATTTATGCAATATGCTCTTCACATAAACTATTCTAACGTGCTATTTCCTACAAGTTGCCGCTCACCAGTACTTAATCAAACGTTATACTGCATGCTGCAATAACAAATACAATACACTAAGCACAACACAATACATTTCACTCAAAACATATTTGCTTCATCTCAGCAATCGGACTTTCTTATATACTATCTCTCTCCCCCCACCCCTTTCCCATCCCCCATCTTCCCCCTTTCTTTCTCCCCGTCCTCAACAAGCAGCAATCTCACAATTTACCGCTCGTACATACCATACTTACATTTATCCATAACCTCTCACTGTCTGCCTATAATTAACTATATATACTTACCTATACTTGCTCCTACTGCACAACTACATTTGTACATGCTTCTTAAATATTTAGCCATACGTAACTACATAAACCTCCGGCCCTATATTATTTTGCATTCCTTTAACGTTTTCCTTTCAACACCTTCGGTAAACATATACTACAAAAGTTGTCTATCGTCGCAAAGCTGCAACGCACTAACGTACAAAAGTATAAGCAAGAGTAAAATGTATTAAGCTATATATCACAACAGTAAACAAGCACCTTAACATACAGTAAATATGGCAATTTAGGTTGCGCGCACTACATCACATGTATTAATACAATATATGCATCCCAAATTGTTCGATTTCCTATCATGGTAACTTACGTTAAACCATGCCTACAAAGTTTTTGCTACCACCCACCCACCAAAATGTACCAAATTGTAAATCATATATAGAAACGCCCTTTTAGCAAAACATTTTGTTATGCACCTCCCCTTTTATTATCATAGTTTAATACATATGCTCTCGCTACACAATGTGTTCACTAATATAGTGTATAAAAACCATACAGTGCTTAGTTTTTATAAAGCACATAATATGTGGTTTGATAAACGCATGGTGTACAGTGTATCTATAACTGCTTTCTGTGCACACAAACTATGTACTTGTATTTCACATGCTCTAACTATGTTTTTTATGTAAGTTTTCATGTTTAGAAAATATAGTTTTTTTCCCGTTATACTCTGCAGATTACTTTCATAAGCAACCCAATTTCTTACAACTTCAAAGTATTGTTCCTGTGCTGCATAGTTTTTATTAGTAAACCTGTGTACTCTGCAAGTTTTATGATTTTGCTTATTAAATTGTGCCTATCATAGCAGTGAACTACCATTCTTTACATACATTACTCCTTACTACTCTTTCTGTACTCCACCACTCTCACCTTACTCCTCAATGTGCTTTGCACCTCTAGGTGCCACTCTATACACTGTGCACCCCTCATTACCTTTCTTCACTATGCACTCCTAGTGCCACTCTATATGCTCTGTCCTCCCTAGTGCCACTCTATTTCTTGTGTAACTCTATGCTCTCTCCCCCATAAGTGACACTCTATATGTTGTACTTTTCTTAGTGCCACTTTCTTTGCTCTGCCCCCACTGTGCCATTATATGCGCACATCAATACCACTCTATACACTTTACCACCGTTAATACCACTGTATAATCTCTACCTCTTTAATGCTACTCTGTGCACTCTCCACTATAATGCACAATGTGCTCTAACTGTCTTAGTGCCACTTTATGCACTCTGCACCTGCCAATGCTATTATATGCGCTCTACACCTCTACACTCCCATGCATACTTTCTGCACTCTATACAGCTTTGCATTCTACAACACTTTGCTTTACCCTACTTTATTCTACTCTTGTTCTCTCTATTACACTATTGCTCACCATAATTTTCTCTGCAGTATTCTGTCCCACCCTCTGATGCTCCCCTAGCTAAGTCCCACTCTTATTTACTCTACTCAAACCACTTTTACACATGCCAAACAGCAGCCACAGTGCTCTACAAAATAAGTAAAGTACCGCTCTATGTGTTGCACTTTTCTTCGTAACATAAAATACTCAGCCCCCACTGTCCCACCATATACTCCCCCTTGGTGCCACTATATACACTCTGCCCCCCTAAGTACCCCTCTAGGCAGTCTACCCCCTTCATGCTATTCTATGCACTTTACTTCCTTAGGGCACAGTGCATATTAACTCTCTTGGTACCACTCTATCCATTTTGCATCTCTCACTCCAAATCTATGCGCTCTACACCTCTACACTCCTATGCATACTTTGTGCACTCTATGCACCTTTGCTTAATTCTACAACACTTTCCTTTTACACACTTTACTCTACTCTTGTTTTCTTTGCTACACTATTGCTCATTATAATTTACTCTCTGCTACTTTCATCCACTCTGCAATGCTCTCCTTTTACTAAATTCCACTCCCTTTTACTCTGCTCAAATCACTTTTACACATACAAAACAGACACAGTACTGTAAAAATCAGTAATCCACGTTACTCAAGTCAAAAAGTACTGTCCACACATGTTGCTTTTCACAAAACCACTTCAACATCCATTAAACATAACAAATGCTATATAAATACAAACCTTTCTTTTCCTATTATCCCTTTGCTATTTTTTTCCCCAAATAGCTCGCTAAAAAACACTACTACATTACTTTCATTTTTTACCATATTAGCTACCAGTGTTCCTTTATAGTCTACTTCAAACTGTACTTACAGAACCCATTGCACACAACAAGCGATATGTACATATCAACATTTCTTACACGTCGATCATACTGGCATTATTCTAAATTTGCATAACTGCCTAATGTACCCACCACTTAAAATATACTTGCATATTCACTATCATAATTCAGCACTAATACTTCCCTAATCAAATTAAAAATAGCTATTATTACAGTAATAAAAAATACCACTTGCCTTTACAAACACCATCACAAAAGCAACAAACTACACAATAACTATATAATACATATTGTTCTAGGCTACGTGCCATAACGCATATTTAGTACACATTGCTTATGCTCATACTTCTATGCACTTTACCCTATAACTGCCACTCTGTGTTGTACCCTTCTTTATGCCACTCTATTTGCTATGTCCTCACTCTGCACCATATGCTACCCCTTACTACCACTCTGTGCACAATGCCCCCTTTAATGCCACTATATCAACTCTGCACCCTTAATACTGCTCTGTGCACCCTACCTTCTCGATGCATTGTATGTGCTCTAACTTTCTTAATCGCACTGTATACAATCTGCAACTCTCAATCCTAATCTATGCACTATACATTGCTACTCTTTTATGCATAGTTTCTGCACACTTCGCAACTTTGCTACATTCTACAGCATTTTCCTTTTACTCAACTACTCTAGTATTGTTTCTTCTACTCTACTCTTGGTCCTCATAATTTACTTCTGACACTTTATTCACCTTATAATGCTCCCCTTTTCTAAGTACCACTCCCTTATACTCTACTCAAATCACTTTTACACATGTTAAAAAACAGCCACAGTACTGTACAACATTAGTAAAACATGTTAATAAAGTCACATAATTGTAAATTAACATGCTATTCTTCACAAACCTACTTTACTCCCTATCAACAGCAACAAGTACTATATAAATACAAACTTTTCTTCCTCTATTATCCCTTTCCTATCTTTCTTATTCCAGATAACTCACTACAATCCACCACTAAATTACTTTAGTTTTTTACTATATTAATTTACCACTATTCCTTTATAAGCTTCTTCAGTAATGTACTTAAACACTCCATTAGACATACCAAACAGTACATACATATCAACATTTTTTCCGCCTCTATCTTACAGATATTATTCCAAATACACAAAACTAGCTAAATTATGTACCACTTAAAATATACTAGTATATTCACTGTACTGATTCACCACTAATACTTGCTTATACAAACCACAAATAGCCATTATTTCAATATTCAGCACAACATCACTTGCCTTCGCAAACAACATTACAAAAAACAACAAACTATACATAAATATATATTGCAGCAAACTCTACTTTCCATACTTATAATACATATTTAATATATTAGTACACATTATTCATGCTTATAAATATATGCGCTTTGCTCCATAAGTGCCACTCTATGTGTTGTGCTTTTTTTGATACCACTGTATTGCTGTGCTTTTCTTATTGCCACCTTATCTGCTCTCTCCACAATATACCACCATATGCTCCCCCATGGTACCACTCTACGTGCTATGTTCCCCTTAAAGCCACTGTATGCACTCTACCTTTTTCATGCTACTCTGTGCACTATACCTCCTTCGTACACTCTATGCATTCTAACTCTCTTGATGCCACTCAATACATTCGGCATTTCTTAATCGTACTATATCCACTCTACACCTATACACTCCTATGCATACTTTCTGCATTCTATGCAACTTCACTTAATTCTACAGCACTCTACTTTTACTCTCTCTACTCTACTCTTCTCTTTCTACTCTACTATTGCTCGTTATACTTCATTCTAAAGCACTTTGTTCCATTCTGCAAAGCTCTCCTTTTGCTAACTCCTGCTTTTTTTACTCTACTCACATCAGTTTTACACTGCCAAATAGCAGCCACAGTAATGTAAAAAAAAAAAGCAAAACACATTAATAAATTCACATAATTATTCAATGACATGCTACTCTTCACAAAATCACTTCAGCATGCATCAATAATAACAAGTGCTATACAAATACAAACATTTCTTCTTCTATTATGTCTTTGCTATCCTTGTTCTTCCAAATACATTACTCAAATACACCACTAACTTCATTGTATTTTTAACCATATTAATTTAGCACTATTCCTTTATAGGCTTGTTCAATAGTATCCCTAAACACCCCATCAAACACAAACAAGCATTATATACATATCAACATTTTTTACACTTCTATCCTACTAATTATTCCAAATCCAAATTACTAACTAACGTATGCACCATTTAAAATATTACTCAATGTTCACTATACTAATTCACCATTAATACTTGCCTACACAAACCAAAAATAGCTATTATTATAGTGTCGAGCAAAACACCACTTGCCCTAACAAATACCATCAAAAAAGCAACAAGCTATACATAAATATATATTACATATAGCTGTACCATACATACCCATAATGCAAATTTAGTACACATTACTCATGCTAATACCTCTATACGCTCTCTCCTATAAGTGTCACTTTATATATTATGCTTTTCTTAATGCTGCTCTATGTGTTCTGTCCAAACTGTACCATTATATGCTTCACTTCGGTACCACTGTACATGCTATGCAACCCTTAGTGCCAGTTTATGCACTACACTTTCATCATGCTCCTCTATCACCTCTACCTTTTCAATGCCCTGTCTGTACTCTAACTCTCTTGATGCCACTCTTTACACTCTGCACCTTTTAATACTAAACTATCCACTCTACATCCCTACACTACTAAGCATACTTTGTGCACTCTATGCAACTTTACTTAACTCTACACCACACGCCTTTACTCACTCTACTTTACTCTTGTCTTTCTACTCCGCTATTGCTCACTATAATTTATTCTACACCATTCTATTCCACTCTGCAACACTCCAATTTTAATCAATCCAGCTCCCTTTTACTCTACTCAAATAAGTTTTACACATGCTAAACAGTGGCCACAGTACTGTACAAAATAAGTCAAACTGTCAACAAACTCACAAATTCTACAGTGGCATGCTACTCTTCACAAAACCTCTTCAACATCTATCATTAGTAACAAGTGCTATATAAATACAAACCTTTCTCTCATATTAACCCACTGCTATCCTACTTATTCCACATACATCGCTACAATCACCACTGCATTACTTTCAATCTTTACCATATATATTTACCACTATTCCTTTATGGGCTACTTTAATATTGTACTTCAACAACCCATCACACATAACAAGCAATATATACATATATATATATATATAATAAATAGTATACATATTTAAAAAAAAAAAAAAAATAGCAACAACTTTTTTTTTACAAACTGCACTGCTTTTACTCATTGTATATACACTACATAAACATAAGCCATCCTGTATCATAATTAAACAGTATATAGTAGCATACAAAAATATACAACTTAATCACTTTCTTCTTTATTATTTGCAGATATTCCAGATACTAACTCAAGAAAGAAACCATCAAAAGGTAAAAATCTTTTGAGAACATTCTACATGCACATTTTAAGCGCAATTTCTTTAGGAAATATCTTTATGCTACACTTACTATACAAACTTGTCCATACTTTACAATACTGCTTATACCACATATAAATATATTTACCAAACAATACATAAGCACTATACAAATTTCTATTTTTATAGCTACATTTAAATATACATTTATATATAAACAAACATATATAGTTACAGCAAACAAAAAAGTATAATTAGGCAAAAAACAAACTAAATAGCAATACTAAAAAATAAGGAACTACTTAGGGTACTATATAAAAATGCAAGCACTTATACAAGCTGATTATCATCAAGGGCATGAAAAATTTTCTGCCACTTCAAGGGGCAAACAATGTTTGCCAAATAGCACATTTGCAATTATACACAACTACTACAAACCAGCAAATATATGGACTATTGAAGATTTACATTATATAATGGACCTTGGAGATGCTTTATATACCGAAATGCATTCTCTTAATAAACAAGATTTTATGCATCCTGATGATTTACCTACTTACATTAACCACATTGACAATGTATACTCTATTAGGCTTTCCAAACCATTCTATGGAAACATATTAAAGCCCTTTGATACATTATATCCAGATATACGGCAAGCATTAACTATGTCTTTACCTTCTCATTCAGGAACTTTACTTTGTATGGGCGCCTATGTTATTTCCATTATGAGCAATAACAATACATATATTATTTTTGACTCGCACAGTCGCGCCACCAATGGGATGCCCCACCCAAATGGAACATGTATAGCTCTAACAAAAAATACTTTTGATGACCTAATAAATTACATTTTTAATTTAGCTAAACAATTAAAAGTACATCATGCAGATGATATCCCATTTGAACTAACTCCAATTACTATTAATACTATTAGGAAACACTCACTACAAAAAGCACAACATAGGAACAAACAAAAAACAACGTCTACAACAATAAACAAACTTTATGTACATAATACTAAAACCTATGCGAATCTTATAACAGCGGCTAATCACTGTAGTAACCAAACTTCTCCAACACAGCTACAAAAACCAGATACCAATACTGCAAAATGTATACAACTAACAAGTTCACCATTAAATACCAGACATAAAACAACAATGCATAAAAACACAATTAGCAAACGACAAAATACAAACACAGCAAATGTTAGTACACCCAAAAAAAGTAAACAAACAAAAACACTAGATGATAAGTTGCTATTATATAATACACAAAGTAATGCAACACATACAAATAGTATTACAAATATGCTAGCATTACCTGCACAAGTACACAATGTACTATTAACTACTACTAACAACTTAGCACACAAAGATGATTTCAGTACAGCAATCGATAATACACATTCTAGTAATACAATTTCGCATACACCACATACAAAAAAAACTATTACACACACTCACAAAATAGTATCCAAAAGTAATACTCTGCAAAATATATCACCAGCAGGCAATAAAAAACTAATAGTTCCACAAGTGCAACAACAAACACAACAATCACCTAGTATTGAAAAACAAAGTACCTCTACCACTAAACATGCCACTAACATAATAATACAAGCAGATTATCATTTAAAAAATGCAAAGTTTCAACAGAATACAAACAGCAACCCATGCATTACCAATAGTATATTTGCTATTATATATAACTACCATAAAACTGCATGTATATGGGCTGCACAAGATCTACATTATATTATGGATCTAGGCAATGCCTTATATATAGAAATGCAATGTATACATAAAAAAAATATTATGCAAACACAAGATATACCTAATTATATAAAACACAATAATACAATATATTCTATAAAGCTTACCAAACCATATTTACATACAATATCAGTACATAATACATTACAAGAACAAATAACATCTACATTATCTTATGCATTAACTACACAATATGCTATATTAGTATGCATTCACACAGATATAATTTCTATTGTTAAAAGTGCTAATTCCTATTTTTTATTTGATTCACATAGTAGAAACACAAAAGGGATGCCATATACTAATGGGAAATGTATAGCAATTAAATTCAGCACCTTTAAAAACATTATAGAACATATAACAAAACTAGCTATAAACATAATGCCCCCTAATACAACTTCTGTATTACTACAAATTATACCTGTTAATATAAACACTATTAAAGACACTTCCCTTAAAAAAGCACAAAAAAGAAGCATTTCAAAGAACACAAGAAACACTTCTAAACAAATATATATTCATACTGCAAAACACTATCCAGATACACTTCCAAGTATTTTACAAACTAATATAGAAGCAAATGTGATTAATATAGATCACAACAACTACAAAATAATAGATACCACCATTCCATATACAACAATACTTACTCACCAATATGATAGCTGTATTAATAAAAGCTTATTACAAAACACAAAAAATACAAAAACAAAGCACAAAAACAAAGCCAAACGCAATACAAATACAACACATACAAACATAAATATAACAGCTGAAAACAATATCATTAGTAATTTTCATGCTCATATACAGTATGGGCCAGAATACATTTGTACTATTTGTAATCAGATGTGGCATAAACAAACAGTACAAGGAACACATATTATCCACAAACATCCAAAATTTATGGAGTGTAATATTAGCAAACACAAAACAGACTATATATGCACCACATGCTATAAATATATTATTCAGGGGAAAATACCGCCCGTTTCTGTTTATAATGGGATGCAATTTCCTGACATACCACCTGAACTTTGTTTACATAATTTAGAAGAGAGATTAGTATCGCCAAGAATACCTTTTTTACAAATTAGAACGCTGCCACGTGGTTTTCAAAAATCATTATCAGGTGCTGTTATTAATGTACCTGCGGATGTTATGACAACTGTTACAATATTACCAAGGCAAATCAATGATAACATGACAATACCAATAAAGTTAAAACGTAAATTAAGCTACACATCATACACACATTTTGAAAATGTAAGACCAAACATAGTAAAAAAAGCAGCACTATATTTAGCAAACAATAGCGAATTATACAAAGAATATGGAATAACTGTAAACACAGATTGGGAATACACATTAGAAGAAGAAACCTATCATATAACCAGTTCAGAAACAAACAATACATCTAGTTCAACAGAAAACATACCAGCAGGTAATTTAGATACTTTATTAACAAATGAGACAATAACAGAAAATATTAATATTTTAAGCTTAGCCCCTGCAGAACATAACACACCACGCGGTTTATATGAAGATAAAGACTCAGAATATTTAGCATTCCCAACACTATTTGGCGGAAAACGTAGACCAACAAATAAAGATAGACATATACCAGTACATTACAGTACGATATGTCAATGGGAATTAAGAAGCTGTGACAGAAGAGTAGCTAAATGTATAACTAATATATTTTTTAAGCTAAAAAAATTACATATTAAACAAATACAAGACAAGATATACATATCGCTTAAAAAAGCATTTTAATAGTGGCAAGATTATAACAGTAAAAGATATAAAAGACAATCTGCAAGGTATTTTACAATACAATGAAGGATATAAAATACTCAAAACTATACGTAGTTCCCCACCATACTGGGAGCATTGCAAAAAAGAAATCTTTGCAATGATAAGACAATTAGGAATACCAACTTTCTTCCTTACTTTATCAGCTGCAGAAACAAAATGGTATCATTTAATAAACATACTATTGCGCATTGACAATAAAAGTCAATGTACTAGAGAAGAATTTCTAAATATGTCCTGGGAAACTAAATGCACACTCATACAACAAAACCCTATTACATGCGCACGTCATTTTGACTATCAAGTAAGAAAATTATTCAATGGAATTTTATTACACAAAAGTAACCCCATAGGCAACATAACAGATTACTTTTACAGAGTAGAATTTCAGCAACGAGGATCACCACATATACATGCTTTATTATGGGTAGAAAATGCTCCACAATATAACAAATCAGAAGATCACGAAGTAATACAATTTATAGACACACACATAACATGTACAAAAACACAAAACACACACATAACGCCTTTACTACCATTACAAAGACATGGACATACTAAAAATTGTCGCATAAAACATAAGAAGACATGTAAATATCAATATCCTAAGTATCCTATGCGACATACTATTATACTAGAACCATTACAGCTAGACAAAACAGATAAAATGCTAAAGCAGCATATAGAATTAATACATACAACTATGAATACTCAACATTTTAATAGCTATACTTTTGATGAATTTTTACAATATATGCAATTAACTGAAGACCAATATATAAAATGCATACAGTATGTTATACAAAAAACAACAATAATTTTACAAAGAACACCTGCTGAATGTTTTATCAATAACTATAATCCAATAATTTTACAAGCATGGCAAGCAAACATAGACTTACAGTATATATTAGATGCATATGCTTGTGCTGTATATATTGTTTCATATATTAGCAAATCACAACGTGGATTAAGCAAAATAATCGCACAAGCTACAAAAGAAGTATATCATAATCCAAATATAAAAGACCAATTAAAGCACATAGGCAACAAATTCCTAAATTGTACTGAAATAAGCGCACAAGAAGCAGCTTACCTCATTTTGCAAATTCCATTGCGCAAAAGTTCAAGATCATTTGTATTCATTAATACAAACACACCAGATAAGCGAACATACTTAATGAAAGATATGAATATAATAAATTCATTGCCAGATACATCAAGTAATGTACAATTTGACAATATAATTGTTAAATACAGCCGTCGCCCAAAAGCTTTAGAAAAATGTACTTTAGCTGACTATGCTTCTAATTACAATATAACCAATAAAAAAAACACACAAATATACAAAACACCTATGACAATTTACTTTTAGAAACCGACTTTTATAGTTCAGACGAAGAGGAAATTCAAATAAAACCATTACTTAATGACAAAACTACCACCATATATAAAAAGCGGAGACAAACAAAAATTATCCGCTATTGTAAATTTAACAAAACTAATGACTCTGAGAATTATTACAGGGAATTACTAATGCTTTATTATCCATGGAGAACAGAAACTAATATAATTAATACTGAAGACACATACTATAAAAGATACCTGCACGTTAAAAACATAGTTGATACAAACTATAATACATATAATAAACAAACTGAAATACTTGCTAATCCTAATATATCTACAAACGATGACCCAATGCTTACACCTCCAGTATCACCATTAACAGCGGTCTCAATTGATAATATAGACAATGATTTACAATTACATGAACAGCAACTACATTATGACTTAGCATTAGATTTAGGTATTAGAAGTACTACTGAGGAAGAAATATTAAATAACTATATCCTACCAGAAGACAAATACAATAATATCATGCAAAATTTAACACCTGAACAGCTTAACTTTATATATCACCACTTAAATTGGATAAAAACAAAACAAACACCATGCTATACTTTTTGTACTGGTGGTGCAGGAGTGGGAAAAAGCTTCCTTATAACTGCACTTTATCAAACATTATTACGATACTACAATACTAAAGCAGGGGAAAATCCAGACAATATTTATATATTACTTGCAGCACCAACAGGAAAAGCAGCACATAATATAAATGGAAAAACACTTCATAGTACATTCAAAATTCCAGTCTCACAAACATTAACATATAAACAGCTAACTCATGAAAACAGAAGTACACTTCAAACGCAACTAATGCATCTAAAAGTACTAATAATAGATGAAATATCAATGGTAGGTACTAATATGTTCAATTTTATACATAATAGATTGCAAGAAATAAAAGCATCAAACCAGCCCTTTGGAGGAATATCTATTTTAGCAATTGGAGATTTTTATCAATTAAAACCAGTTTTTGACACGTATATATTTGACAATTCCAAACATTTATATGGACCATTAAGTACAAACTTATGGCAAACACATTTTAAATTATATCAACTCACAAAAATTATGAGACAGCTAAATGACCTACCTTTTGCACAAATGCTAAATAGATTAAGAATAGGTGAACATACACATGCTGATATAGCAAACATTAAATTACGTGAAATAGAACCACACCCTAGTATTACTAAAACTATACCATATATAATGTCTACAAACAAAGAAGTAAATACAGTAAATAATGAAGTATTAATGCATCATATACAACAAAATCCTGTTTTTACAACAATAGCAAATGATACAGTTGCTTCAGATTTAAGTGAAGAAGTAAAACAAACAATCCTACGCCAATTGCCAACAGACCCCACAAAAACAATGGGCCTGTCATACATATTGCATATTGCAATAAAACTGCGCTATGATTTGACTTCTAATATCAATGTCAATGATGGATTAACTAATGGCGCTACAGGAATAGTACAATATGTTGAGCATACAAACAACACACCTATTATAGTATGGATAAAGTTTGATAATTCCAATGTAGGTAAATATACTAGACAACAAAACAACCACTTGTATCACACAAGCATTTCAAAAGATTGGACACCAATACTACCTATATCAAGACATTTTCAATTTACAAAAAAATATATCACAATAATACGAAAGCAATTCCCATTACGGCAATCATCTGCACGGACTATACATAGGACACAAGGCGAAACAATAGAGCCCCTATATATACATTTTAACAATAGCAAAATACATCATTTACATTATGTAGCTATAAGTAGAGCAAAATCCTTACAAAACATATATATAAAAAACTTTAATGAAACAAAAATATTAGTACACCCAAAAGTGCATGAAGAAATGCTACGCTTACAAACATATATGTTATTAGAAATAACAATTCCACAAATTTCACAATATAAAAAAGATTTTACAATTATAGTACATAATGTTAGATCTTTGCAAAAAAATTATAAATCTATATTAGCTGACACTAATATATTAAATGCTGATATTTTGTGCCTAACAGAAATAAACACAACGCGCAAAGCACATACCAACAGCTTTGTAATTGATCATTACCATTTAATAATATTTGACAAATTCCACAATCAACATACAAACCATGGCATTGCAATATATTACAACAAAAAACACCTCTTACAACCATTATATACAGCACACCAGCAACTTGACATTTTACAATTTACAAAGCATATCAAAAACACAAACTACTTGATAATAATTATATACAAACCACCAAATGTACCAATACAAACATTATTCCAAGCATTAGCAACAATAATAAATACATATCCTAACTATAAGTATGTAATAATGGGAGATTTCAACATAGACTTATATACAACAACACACGCTACTTCTATATTATTAGAATACATGAAAACACACTTTAACTGTACACAAAAAATAGACTCATTTACAACAGACTACAATTCTTTGCTACATCATATATATACAAATGAAAATGCCTCACATTATGGAACATTAGAATCATATTACAGTGATCACAAACCAATATGGATAGCTATTTAAATGAATTATAAATTTAACCAATGCATTTCTCTTTTCAGATGATTTCTATTCAAGAACTAAAAGAATTGAAGCATGAAGAAACAAAGCCATACCAAAAGGCTATACGTGTAAATATCATAAAGTGCTCAACAAAAACCCATTATCGAAATGCAAAGCAAGAAAACAAGATTTTATATCATATGGCTTTAGCAGATGAAAGTGGCTCCATAAAAGCAACATGTTATAATGATCACTATTATACCCAAACAAAAGAACAAAATGGACTACTAATTCACAATTTTCTCATCAAAAACAATGTTTTAATTATGACAAAGCAAACAAAAATCTCAAGAATGCCACCAATTACTGTACCACAATCTATAATTCAGGAAGCTGAATATATTTTGCAGCCACCAGCTCCACCGTTGTCTCCAATAAAGGCAGTCAGAGAATCCAGCATAAAGACACTGTTAACTGTTTCAGGGACAATAACAGAGGTAAGTTGATTATCTTAATTTTTAAATGCGGTTTTGTCCTAATGTTACTTTTACTAATAATACCTAAACAAAGTGATGCAATAGGCCTATGCTTATAAGCCTAATAAATATGTTACTTTTTTAAAATGTTAAACAACATATCTATTTATAGCAATATATGTTACAGTATGTATCACAAAAGTAGTTGCTGTCTAATAAAGGTAAGTAAATTCATTACATATATACAAATTGCATAATAATGTTTATTTCACACAGAAAACAGGCATATTTATATATATATATATATATATATATCAGTTACCAATTATATTTGTAAATATATATATATATATATATATATATATATATATAGCAGCAAATGTTTAGTAATCTATAATGCAATTCATATATATATATATATATAAAAAAAAAATATTATATATATCCATATATATTAAAACAGCATACTTTCTCTAAACAACATATTATAATATTAATTTGCATCTCACCTTTCCCGCTTCCAAACACTATACTTATACAACACCAAAACATGCCGCAAAATTCAGTTTTTTGTTTCGGCGTATATAAAATATATAACATATATTTATATATATATGTGTGTATGTATATATATATATATATATATATATATATATATATATATAAGCAGCACCACAGTCCTGTCAACTCCAAATCTTCATATACAGGTACAGACCACAACGTGCCAACAAGTAATTATGCAGTGTGCTTTATTGCATGCAAACCAGCAGGCCGCGTTTCAGCCGTGTCCCCATATATATATATATAAGGCTACATACATCTGTTATCATATTAATATATATCATACTACAACAATATAGCTATATCAAAAATGCAAATAATATATGCATATATATATAAACACATATAAATATATATATATATATATATATATATATATATAAATATATATATATACATATATACTATAAGGAACTATACCTATGTAAACAATGTAACAGGTAGGTAAACCTATATAACAATGTTTGCATATAAAAAAAAACATACAAGTTGCCTATATTGCTTTCTTCAAATACAGCAGTACTTACTATAAACATGTGTTCCAGTGCCACGATTAATTATTATATTTTGCATAACTTGTATTTCACTTCTTTCCAAACTAATGTTTATAAATGCTAACTATAACGCTTTACCAACAAACCTCTACCATTATATTTTTAATCATCTGTGTTTTCAATTTATGTATTTTACAGGAATTTCATATCCTAGCTCATTTTCTATACTCACATTTTATATCATTTTACGCATTATGCTGTCAAATGAATATGTAATGTGTTTGCTATGTCTATTGCTGCTATCTATCTGCATTTGCACTTTAAATAGAGGTCATCCTGCCCCACACGCTCACATGTGATCACAACCGTCTCTTCCACCCGAAACACGTCATAGCGACATAGTAATTACTCATTAACAATCACTGCGACAAATATGTGTCTACTCTTGCCTTATTCACAATTAATATGAAGTAGTGGACAAGTTTGCTAATATATAGCTACCTATATATATATATATCTTTTCCTTTTCCAAATTGTTGTATTTTAGAAAATACCAAGCCCAACTCCATATACGTACAAACAGTATATCTTTAACTCAAAGGCAAACATGCACAACGCATTACGGAACAGCCGTTCCTTTCGCACAGGTCAATTTCAGTTTCTGAACAACCAGTAAATAAAATGATCACTGCATGTAATACAACATAAAAGAAGGACTGCTGTATCCCATCAGTACAAAAAAAATCAAAAACAGGACAGCCATTACAGATTGATACTTCTAAACATAGTTTGTTATTGCCATTTCACATACATTGTAAACCCACAATTCATAATAGGCTTAATACTGTCAATTACATTTAAGTACACAATATTATTTTTTTAATCAATATTCTCAAACAATTTCATATTTAAATTATACATAGCATTTTAAACACAACATTCGAAACTTTATTATTCTATTCCGCCCCAATGGGCATGCACCTTCACCTTACATATTACTAACCTGTGAGTAAAATGCCAGTATACTATTTCAGAGTTACACAGAACTAGTATTACAATTCAGCCCCAGTGGGCTCAACAGCTTTATTCTTCAATGACCCTATTAACCTGGTATTGCAATTCAGCCCCGATGCAATAAAATACAAATATAATGGTCAGTAAACACATATAAAAACAATTAAAATTCAAATTGCAACAAGTCGCAGCACACTACATCTATACCATATTTCAACCCAAATATACTAACAACTCTTCATATGCGTTCACTGCCCGTTATATCTATATTTTATTGTAGGAGACAAAGACATCATCATCATATAATAAAATAAAGCATAGAAGCTAAAATATTAAGACAGATGCATAGTTTAGTTGCAACATGTTTTAGATTGTATCATTTAAGAAGCCTTTACAGTCATATTGAACTTTAACAACTAAGCTTTTTGCCCACTGGGCTCAATTTGAATACCAGGTCAATACAGTTATTTAAGAATAAAGCTGTTTAGCCCACTGCAGCTCAATTGTAATACTAGTTCTGTGTAACTATCAAATAGTATACTAGCATTGTACTCACAAGTTAGTCATATGTAAGGTCAAGGTGCATTTCCACTGAGGCGGAATTCAATAATAAAGTTTACAATGTTCAATTCAATATTCCATGTATAATTTAAAATTTGGATTTCTCAAAATTATTGTTTGCAATAATAATATCATGTATTTAAATGTAATTGACAGTATTAAGCCTATTATAAATTGTAGGTTTACAATGTATGTGAAGTGGCAATAACAAACCATGTTTAGAAGTATCACTGTGTAATAGCTGCCATGTTCTTCACCTTTTGTGTACTAATGTGATGCAGTACTCCTACTTTTATGTTAGATTACGTGCAGTGATTACTTTATTTACTGCTTGTTCACAGACTCAAACTGCCCCATGAAAAGGAACAACTGTTCCGAAACGCATCGGGCCTGTTCGCCTTTGCATTAAACATATACTCTTTTCACGCATATGGAGTTGGGCTCAACATTTTCTAAAACTCAACAATTTCAAAAAGGAGAAGTTGTGTGGAAGTTCGCTACCTCGCCACAGCCCGCCGCCAATTGTAGCACAGCGTTCGCAAAATGTCTCGCTGGATATATATATATATATATATTTATATATAAAAAGCACCATATGTATATGTAAATATATATATAGCATGCAGCAAAAAAAATATATCAAAAAAGCTAATAAAATGTATAAATATATATAAATATGTATATATATGTATATATATATATATATATATATATATATATATATATATATATAGAGAGAGAGAGAGAGAGAGAGAGAGGTAAGCCAAAATACTATAACTAAAGAAACAATATAACAGGTAAGTAAATATATAAACTAATGTTTGCATTCAAAATACAAATAAAACATTTATAAAGTTGTATATTTAAAAATAAATCTTTTATATAAATATATGTATGCATAAAAATATCAAGTTACAGTATTGTAAAACACAATATAACTAGAGAGTCAAATGCTCTTACATACTATAATTATTATAACTAACACTAACAAAACTGTCAATTACAGAGTGGCTCAATAAAACTTTCCTAAACATTACAGGTAAGTATACTTTAATTTTCTAAACCCATACTTTAATATACACATATCCCTATATAAATGTATCTGTAACAAAATATATATCATCTAAACAAAAAACAAACGCAAATACTTATATTTTACACAAATGTAAAATTTTAAGTGCATTGGCAAACTTTATTACAAGTATATTA
Source organism: Calotriton arnoldi (assembly GCA_963921515.1). Taxonomy (NCBI): domain Eukaryota; kingdom Metazoa; phylum Chordata; class Amphibia; order Caudata; family Salamandridae; genus Calotriton; species Calotriton arnoldi. The sequence goes on along the minus strand of CAWUFW010020713.1, from coordinate 11,044 downwards.
CATACATATATATATATATACATATATAGATTTTTTGTACATACATATATATATATATATGTCAGCAACTACAAGCTTAACCATAAAAGCTATATAACAGGTAAGTAAACTTTTACCATAAAAGCATTTGCAAAGTTTTCTTTCAATGACCACAATGCGTCATCTAAATATCAGCAAAACTTACAGCCATGCATTGAAATAAAAGCATATTGCAAATTCCTAATGTATTATGTAAAATACATTAATACATCATATTTAAAAATGCTTACAATGTATTTATTTAATAAAGCTTCTTTCAAAACAATTCACTACAACTGCAGTATGTATATTAAACATATGTAGTCAGTTTCTTTACAAATGTTATTATTTAAAATTGTACACCATATAGCAATCGCATGCTACATATTCTTTGAAAAACTACGAACCAAAACATATTATTTCTTACAGGAAGAAGCAACAAAAACAATATTCATTGGAGGACAAGATACTAAGCTGAAATCCATAACGCTAAATGATACAACAGACTCCGTAAAAATAACGTTGTGGAGAGAAGCAACAGAAATTCCTATTGAGATCGGAAAATATGTCAAAATCACCCATTTGACCGTTCATGAATACAATGGTGAAAAAATTCTAAACACGACTCGTCACACACAACTACAAGTAAGTTTACATACAATTTTGTACTTTTAAAAAAACACAAAAAAACTTGCAGCATAGCCATTAATTTTAATTTTCCTCAATAGGTAATACAACCACCAGAAGAAAATCTCATTATGACGTTATACGGCTTGGAAAAAACAAATACCGAAATAAGCACTGTAACAGTACAAGTGCAAACAACTGAACATTTCCAGTCAATGGATATACACAACACCACTTTAATGGATTTCCTGGATATAAGTCCTGACATTGAAGACTTTGGCGACGCATTAATGCCACACTTGCCGATAACACTAAGGGGTCGATTCCGATTCGGGCCGGAAATTTCTCCGACCGAGCCGGACCCGGAGAGATTTCCGACCGAATCGGACCCGTGCAGTCCGACCGAACGAGTACGATGCGTCCGTATGTTATCGGACTCGAGTCGGTCGGACTCCCATTGAAGTCAATGGGAGCCGGTCGTACAACGCGTACGCGGGCTCCCATTGACTCAATGGGTGCGAGTCGGACAAGTGCGCCCCCTACAGCGGGTACACGGCGAAGCGATTTGCGCCGTACACGCACAGGTAGGGGGACCCATGGGTCCCCCTGTGTGCGACTCGCGCGGCTACGAGTACAGGGGGTCTGACACGGACCCCCAAAGTACGGCTCCGACAGCTCTTTCGAGCCGGAGTGCGCGGCTCGGTCGGACTGCTCGCGGCGCGCATCGTACTTACCCGGCCGGGGAACGTCTCCATTGCGCGGTGCGAGTCGAGTCCGAGCGAGTCGGTCGGAGCGGTTCGAGCCGGGAGCGAGTCGGTCGGAGCGGTCGGGACGCCCGGACGAGTCGGTTGGCGAATTCGCATCGTACTCGCTCGGCCGGACCCGCGTACGGTTCGGTCGGGAAACAGGGCTCCGAATCGGATCCGGTAAAGCCGAATCCGATTCGGAGCCCTACCGGCCGAGATCGGAATCGGCCCCTAAATGTCCTATTCTCAAACGGTTGTATCTCAGAGATAATTAAACAACTTTAATATACCACCAACCTTTGCAAACACTCTCTGCATGTTTGCTAAAACTACAGTGTGCAATGTTTATTAAAAGCATACACAATTGTTACATTTTGTTTGCTGTGCATTTAATATTATGTATACCAATTTTATAATGCTGCTAATGTTGCTAATTGCTTGCTATATTTGTGTTTAACTTTTTTGATCGTTTGCTCCACTTGTTATCTTCACCTTACAGAAATTATAAAGCACCTTTAATATACCCCAAACATTTGCAGTCTGTACATGTATGCAATATATGCAACGTGCAACTTTAATGTCTTTTTCTAAAATACCAACATACTTTTATGTTTTGTATAAATGCCAAGTCAACTATTACAAATGCCTTTAATAAAAAAATTACGTTTCAGTCGCAGTATTATTGCCTACACCAAAAACTCAAACTTCTACTACTGCGAGACCTATTGCATTGCAAATGCTTGTTTTGCATGCAGTCATGTGTCTGCTCAAAACAGTACTTGACTTCTGATGAGGAATCTATGACAACCTTTAGCACAAAACAATACAGCCAACACAGCATCAGACGCCGCCTTAAAAACTTACACCTCCAGAAAGCCTCGTCTGCGTTGGATGTGTGACAACTGCCATGTTGAAGCCAAACAACATTGCTTTGAATTAAAAAGGTTAAACAACAAGATTAGCTACATATAATGACTCACCCGATTGATGCTGTTGTGGGGCCCTCAATTGTCCATCAAGCTCCGGGTAGGCCACAGCGAGGATGTGGGCCACTAGGGGTGTCGGGGTGCGGCACACGTGCTTGCCTCGTTGGGAGGCCTGGCCAAACTGGACTTCTGCTGACTTCCTGGTCCAGCGTCCGAGGTCCTCCCACCTCTTCCTGCAATGCAGGCTGCGCCACTCAAAGGCCCCCAGGGTCTGCACCTTCTTCGCGATGGCCTTCCAGAAATCCGGCTTCTGATGGGCGTTTACCTGTATGGATGAGAATAAAATACAACAAAAGATGTTTTGAGTGATTTTGTTTGTCCGTAGTGCAGTGACACAGTTTTTTGCCATCTCTCATATGCATTCCCATTTCAAAGTTCCTAAGAAACACGAATTTGTAGTGATCTGTGGAGCAGCCTCAACACTTTCTTTCTCCTCGTGTTACCAATCCATACACAACCATCACTAAGCCAGGGATAGGACACTTTTCATGTAGTGAGATTCACTCCAGATTTCTTGAGCTGGCTCATTGTGAGCTACTAAAGGCTAAACAACCTGTACAATATTTGCACATAACCACAAGCACAGCTACATTTTCTTCATGCAGAACATTCTAATAGTCAGATACTATGGTGTGCACCACATACAGGGGCCGATTCCGATCTCGGTCGGAGGCGCACCCAATACTATTCGGTCGGGAAAAAAGCCATGCGAAAGCCAGTTTCCTGACCGATCCGTACAGCACACCGAACGAGCAAGTACGATGCGCACAACAGCAAAAATTCCGGCCGAGCCGTACTCACCCAAACCAGGTCCTGTTCTCCGACCGAGGCGAATCCGGAAACGCCGAATCGAGTCGCACGGAAGGGAAAATGCAGCCCCGTCCGGCCGGACAAGTACGATGCGCTTTCCGTACGCGCCGAACCCGTCGCTACGCACGGCACGTCAAAGCATCCGGGAGAGGCGCACATAAGCTCCGAATCGCGCCACAACACGATCCACGGCTACGAGACGAGACACAGCACAGACGAGGACGACGCGAAGCGACGAGGACGAAGCGAGCGACGAGGACGAAGCCAAGCGACGAGGACGACGCGAAGCAACGAGAAGGACGAACGACACGAACCAACCATGAATCCCTTCGTCCCGATCATACCAATATTCTACATCTACTACCGGAACAGGCACGGACGCGTACGGCGCAGAAGGTAAGTCAGACACCAACCACAAAACACATACAACACGTACACGACACATCACACACATACACTGGGAATCTGAATATACTTGCAACAGCAGCACCATAGGGGCGGGATGCCCATCACCAATGCCACATATGCACACAGGGGCCTGAATGCGCGCCACCACCCCAACCCAGGGGGGCTGGATGCCTACCACTACTACCACCCTTAGCCAGGGGGCAGGATGCCTACCACTACTACCACCCTTAGCCAGGGGGCAGGATGCCCACCACTACTACCACCCTCACCCAGGGGGGCAGGATGCCCACCACTACTACCACCCTTAGCCAGGGGGCTGGATGCCTACCACTACTACCACCCTCACCCAGGGGGGCAGGATGCCCACCACTACTACCACCCTCACCCAGGGGGGCAGGATGCCCACCACTACTACCACCCTTAGCCAGGGGGGCAGGATGCCCACCACTACTACCACCCTCACCCAGGGGGGCAGGATGCCCACCACTACTACCACCCTCACCCAGGGGGGCAGGATGCCCACCACTACTACCACCCTTAGCCAGGGGGCAGGATGCCCACCACTACTACCACCCTCACCCAGGGGGGCAGGATGCCCACCACTACTACCACCCTTAGCCAGGGGGCAGGATGCCCACCACTACTACCACCCTCACCCAGGGGGGCAGGATGCCCACCACTACTACCACCCTTAGCCAGGGGGCAGGATGCCCACCACTACTACCACCCTCACCCAGGGGGGCAGGATGCCCACCACTACTACCACCCTCACCCAGGGGGGCAGGATGCCCACCACTACTACCACCCTTAGCCAGGGGGCAGGATGCCTACCACTACTACCACCCTTAGCCAGGGAAGCAGGATGCCTACCACTACTACCACCCTTAGCCAGGGGGCAGGATGCCCACCACTACTACCACCCTCACCCAGGGGGGCAGGATGCCCACCACTACTACCACCCTTAGCCAGGGGGGCTGGATGCCTACCACTACTACCACCCTTAGCCAGGGGGGCAGGATGCCCACCACTACTACCACCCTCACCCAGGGGGGCAGGATGCCCACCACTACTACCACCCTCACCCAGGGGGGCAGGATGCCCACCACTACTACCACCCTTAGCCAGGGGGGCAGGATGCCCACCACTACTACCACCCTCACCCAGGGGGCAGGATGCCCACCACTACTACCACCCTTAGCCAGGGGGGCTGGATGCCTACCACTACTACCACCCTTAGCCAGGGGGCAGGATGCCCACCACTACTACCACCCTTAGCCAGGGGGCAGGATGCCCACCAATACTACCACCCTCACCCAGGGGGGCAGGATGCCTACCACTACCACCACCCTCACCCAGGGGGGCAGGATGCCCACCACTACTACCACCCTTAGCCAGGGGGCTGGATGCCTACCACTACTACCACCCCCACTCATAGGATGGACAATGCATGACACAACAAGCACACCACAACCTAGGGAATGCAAGATTAAGACATCCCCCCACCACCATGACAAGCGTGTGAGCAGGCTGTGTCAAATGCCTACAACACCGAACATGACATTGAACATACAATGTGACCCCCTAGCACATGTGCCACACATATGTGTGTGGCACCCACAATGCAAGCAGCCCATGACCATTGTGGCAATGGGGCCTAAACCCCCATCATCACAGTGACCAAAAGGCAAGTGTGGGGTCCATAGCTGAAGCACATTTTGACCATTGTGGCAATGGGGTCTAAACCCCCATCATCACAGTGACCAAAAGGCAAGTGTGGGGTCCATAGCTGAAGCACATTTTGAACCATTGTGGCAATGGGGCCTAAACCCCCATCATCACAGTGACCAAAAGGCAAGTGTGGGGTCCATAGCTGAAGCACATTTTGACCATTGTGGCAATGGGGTCTAAACCCCATCATCACAGTGACCAAAAGGCAAGTGTGGGGTCCATAGCTGAAGCACATTTTGACCATTGTGGCAATGGGGTCTAAACCCCCATCATCACAGTGACCAAAAGGCAAGTGTGGGGTCCATAGCTGAAGCACATTTTGACCATTGTGGCAATGGGGTCCAAACCCCCATCATCACAGTGACCAAAAGGTAAGTGTGGGGTCCATAGCTGAAGCACATTTTGACCATTGTGGCAATGGGGTCTAAACCCCCATCATCACAGTGACCAAAAGGTAAGTGTGGGGTCCATAGCTGAAGCACATTTTGACCATTGTGGCAATGGGGTCTAAACCCCCATCATCACAGTGACCAAAAGGTAATTGTTGACAAAGAAAGAGCTGCAACTGCCAAACTGCATGGATCATTCCTGGTCACAGAACCAAAAACTCATCTGTGGCAAAGTAGTGTATGTGTCCCATTGCAACATAAATTGGGGGAGCCAAATACTGCAGTGCAAATGAAACATTCCTTTGGCCATGTGCAGACAAACAACACCCATGGGGGCTGAGACCGTCAACAGTCATCAATGACACAATGACAGAAGTGACCATCAGAATGCAGAACCACATATTTGCACCAATGGGCACACAAATGCAGATACCCTGTGGAGACAGCAGATGTGAGGTGAACAGATACCATACCATGGCAGCAATGGGACACACAAACCATGATCACTGTGCTGACCGATGACCTAGGAGTCCCAGGGACAGCAGCGGAAACACACCAAACAACATACAGCCAATGGCACACCCAAGATATGCCAATGCAGTGGTGCAGATGCACAAACACAAACAGGCAGACCAACACTGTCATCATACACAGCAGGTGAGGGGTGGGGGTGCCAGTGTCCCCAGGCAACAACACAACACATGAGGAGAGCTGAATACCAATCATACAGATGTGCATACACTGCCACACTAAGGTAACTCATGGATCCAAATCCCCTATGTGGGCAAGCAGGCATTGACAGGTGAGAGGGAGCACAAAACACACATGTCACACAGGCACGTAGGAACAACAACTGACACAGCAAGTCACAGACACACCACAGCACCACCCCCAGGGCCCCCACAATGTGGTGACCCTGGGCTGAATAAAAATACCACTGTGATGACAAAGCTAAATGTCGTTCCCACTGTGAACCACAGTCAGGTGTCCTGAGCAACTAACTACCATCACACCTACACAAGCACAAATCAATCAGCATGGCCAGTAAGCCAAGGCCAACATGGAGGCAGGGGACTAGCCGGGCAACAACTCTCATCTGCACACACTCAAGACCACACCCCTCGACCTCCAACAATGTGCAGCAGTGAAGTACACATACACATTGCACATGCACCCATGACTATTCCAGGGTGGTGGGTGGGAACCAAGGTGTAGAAACACATCACACATGGACACTCAACAAGACTCCTGAATGTCTGACACACTGCACACTACGCTGTACATGGACATGACGGCAATACCACACCGACCAATGGGATCCCAGCCACAGTCACACACCAATGAAGAAGCCAAGGTCACCCACAAAGAACACACATAGACAACAACCAACATTGCAGCCCGGACCCTAAGGAGTGCCAGCAGTCACACACACAACGTGTCACAATCACTGAAAGATAACACAAACTGGAAATCACATGACAGGGGCAAACAACAAGTGCCAAAGGGAAACCTGACTGTGACCCATCTGCGTCAGCACACAAACTCTGCCCTGACAGCAAACACACCTATGGGTGACACCCTGATGACCAGTAATGTGCCATGCACCCACATCACAGAGAACACAGGGAGAAGACTTTGGGGGAACATAGCTCAAGTCAGCAAGCATCACAAACAGGTACAACACTAGGGATCACAGCATGCGCAGATGAATGAAAGTGAACACACAGACATGCACATACAACACACACCTTGGGCGCAGGCAATGTCACACGTGTACACACTGCCATGAGGGGACTCCACTCCTGTGTGAGGAAAGCTGTGCCATATGTTGCCTCAGTAGGGCCCCATCATGTCAGCTGAGCACTTGGTCACACAATCAACAATTAGCACCAAATGAGGGCTCCCATCACATCAGCCTGGTCATGGATGTGCCAACGGAATCATCAGCACAGATCCAACACACTTGTATAGCAATGTTGCACTGACTACACGGATGAGTCCCTCCCCATTGATGCCCAAACCTGCATGTCCACTGGAGATGGCAACACGGTCAGGGAAGTAGACAAATGCAACGATGGCAGGCACAACAGATGTGCAGGGGTGGAAGCCACAGATATGAAATTGCCAATGTAAGTAGGAAACCCATTGCAAAATACTGAACACATGACACCCTCAGATGCTGCTATTGATGACATGGATACACCACATGATAGGACACATTCCCCCTGGACCACATGGGTTCCTGCACAGTAACACTTCATAATCATGAGACCAGATATCACCATCACTGCAGCAAGGGCATGGTTAGCTGCACCAACAACATGTACATCTGAAGCATGAGCACTAGAGAAAAGAAAGTTGCTTTATTCAGCATATGTGTTGTTTGATAACGACGTCCAGAAGAAATTAGAGCAAAGGCCAATGGCCAGTCCATTGTCAAAGTTCAAACAGGGTGACACTGGCAGATGTCACCCTACGCATGCCTGCACAATACCAGGGACAATCCACTAGGAGGGGCAACCGGGGGGCAGGCCAGGCACCGCAGGGACAGGATCAGGGCTCACCAGGGGGAGTCAGGGAAGGGGTGGTGGGTGCTGGAGAGCCACTGACAACTGCAGTGGAGGTGTCTGACATGGTGTGTGCCGGCACAACTGGGGGGCATGACTCAGATGTCGTGGGTGCCGGCACAACTGCAGTGGACCCTGCAGATGGGGTGGACAGGTCCGCCACTGCAGTGCCCAAGTCAGACAGGGCGGTAGTGGACTCCACTGCAGTGCCTACCTCCAGGGGAGGAGAATGGGGAACAGGCAAGGTGGGTTGGACAGAGGGGGAGGACACCCTCACCACATCAGTGGCACAGACAAGCGCAGCGGGGGGTGTGGTGCTGGGAGAGCAAGTGGCAGGGGGAGAAGGCCGGAGCATCTTGGGGATGGTATATCTGTGGGTGGGGGAACCTGGGGCAGGGTGTGGTGGGGGCACCTGTGCAGTGGGGGCCTGAGGGATGGAGGACGGAGACCTTGTGCCTGAGCTGCAGGGCGGTGGCGGGGTCTTGCTCTTAGCACTCCGGGGGGACTTGCGGGTGGGGGCCTCAGTCAGTCTGCGCCTGGGGGAGGGTGTCCGGGGGCGAGGGGCACTCTGCTCCGTGTGGGTGGGCTTCCTCTTCCCCCGGGATGCTGGAGCAGCTTCATGCGGTGGGGAAGAGGCCGAGGTCACAGAGGAAGAGCTGCTGTGACTTTGGGGTTGCAGGTGAGGCAAGGGAGGGTGCTTTGGAGGGAGAGGGAACTGAGGACTGCGCAGTGCATGTGGATGCGTGTGTGTGTTCCAGGGCCCCATCCCCTGTGAGTCTGGCTTCAGTTCCCTGAATGTGCGTGCGTGTGCGTTTTGTCATTGGCGTGTGTGTCAGTGTGCTGGATGTGTGTGTGCTGGTGTGTGCCTGTGCCAGTGTGTGTGTGCCTGGGATGGGTAAGGTGCTGGGGAGTGTGGATGGAGCAGAGGCAGGAGGGGTGAGGGACCGTTTGAGGAGGGACACTGCTGCCGTCAGGGAGGAGTCCATGGACCTATTGCCCCTCTGTAGGTCAGACATGCCCGATGAGATGCCCTCCATGAACGACACCAGCTGAGTCAACAGCGCGGTGTGCGCATGGAGGACACTCAGCATGGCTGTCTGCCCTACATGGAGCTGGCGAAGGAGGTACACAGACTCCTCACTCAGGGCAGCAGGGGACACAGGGGCAGGGGGTGCGGTGCCTGGCCCAAAGGAGACACGCTCCCGGACATGGGAGCCTCCACGGACCTGGGGAATGGGAGCCGATGGGAGGGCGGTGGTGGTGCTGGTGGTGGCGGGGACAGCAACACTAGCTGGGGTGTGGTGGCTGCTGACACCCGCCTCCACAAGGGAGTCATCCTCCGAGTTGCTCTGGTCCTCAGCTGAGGTGGATGCTGCTGAGGACTCCTCGGTGTGGCTCCCCTCGCCCTCCGTGCCACTGGGTCCCTCCAACCACTCCTCGGCTGCTGACCCAGTCTGGCTCTCCGGCTCCTCCTGGTCCGTGGAGCTGTCCCCTTCCGTGGCCGTGGATGTATCTGCAAACAATGGGGAAACAGACAGACATCAGTCACCTGCACATAACGCACACACCACTGTGAGCACAGCACATCACAGAGCAAGCCCTGGCATCATTAGTTGTACATTGCTAAAAGTGCACTAATTGAACAGGAGAAGTCAATTGTCAGTCTGATGCCAAGCATGGCACTCACATCCCACATGGCCTTGCACCCATCTGTCTGGTGTCTGTTGGATTGCAACACCCCAGTGTTGACACATGCACCAAGTACACAGTAGTTGGACAGTGCAGAGGACACGGTGTGGACACATCACAGCTCTTGCCACTGAGTCAGTACAGGTTTACGGATGTAAGGGATGCCCAGAGTCAAATAGGAAATGCATGTGATGCATACCAGCGACAGACACCATGATGCACCCATGTCCTGATAGCCAGCGCCACTATGGTGTGCATGTAGCACATGTCACTCCCCTGCAGGATCACCAATCAGTAGACACATGCCATGGCGGAGGCATGACTGCAAAGTCATACATCACTGTCTCAGTGATGTATGACTTTGCAGCCAGATCTAACAACACTCTGCACTGTGTCACAATAGTAGGTCATGGGGAATGCAAGTCCTGGAGCTGCACAAGTGCACATGTACATCCCCCCCACAACACATCCTCTTAACCCTCATCTGTCCAGGTCATACCTATTGGACATATGGGAGACCTGTGACACTACCCTCTGAACCTGAGCCCCTCACACTCTGCTGTGCATGGGGAACAGCTGCCTGAACTTCACATTTACATGCCCCAGTCTGCATGGGCAGCTGATCAGACACCTATGTGTCACACAAGTATCGTCTCCTATGGTCACATCTCCAGTGGCATGCTGAGCCCCTACCAAGAAACTCCACAGCAGTCCTGGCGACTAATCCACAGCACACTGACACAGAGGCAGACACCTGAGGGGTCAAATCACTGTGCACAATGTGTCCTCTGATACACGGGAGTGGGAGTACAGAGTGTATTGTATGGCCTGGAGTAGGCATGACTGTCCAGCCCCACATGAATGAGGGATGAGCCCTGGACTGTAGGCAGCTGGCTAAGTATGTGTGACACACGTCATATACATACTCCTGGGGCCCAAACATTGTTCCCACCCGCAGCATGGGTGTGTGCCAGGTACCCCAGCCACATGTGGTGGATCAGCTCAGCAATTGGACCACAGATCAAAGTAACACGCTGAATACATGTCAGAATACAGGCATCGTGTAAGCAATGGAC